>JAKCPI010007230.1:0-47826 GCA_023213315.1 Euborellia annulipes | reverse complement strand
AGACTAAAATTTTTTTCTCCCTCAAGTGCAAATTATTTGACCTTTTTTTTTTTTTGCATGCGAGTCTCATCCCATTTTTTCAGACTCTGGTTTCGGCCGGCCGAAAAGGTTCGGCCACTTTTTGGCCGAAACCGAAACTACGGCCGAAACCATGATTTTTGGCCGAAACTGTCCGAAAACCGTAACCGAAACCGAATATTCGGTCGGTTCCTAATTCTTATTGATTAAATTTAACATATTCATTTGAACAATTATATATGAGTGGATTACATTATATTCATTCACTTTTCAACATTTTTTTTTGTTTTAAATTTAAATTATTTCAATTATTGATTTTATTTTAGTAATTTTTATAAACAGCGAAACCTCGGTTTGGTGCCCCGAGGAATCAGCATGTGGAACGTCCCCGGCAGCCATTGATATTTTAATAATAAAATTTATTTAAATCGTTGAAACGCTTAAGTAGCCAAAAGGGCAAAATTAAAAAACAAAAATGATGTAAAATAGTTTTAAAAATAAATTATATGTTTTAGGGATTTTTTGTGTACATAGGTTGTCGTTTTCCCCGGCTCAATTGTCACTGACTCATGTGTCTGTCAATATCTATTTGTAAATATCATTTATCTTAGTTTTTAAATATTTTAAAACTTTTAATTAATAATCATGTTTATTAAGAGAGATATTACGATAAAATAAAATCCAAGTAGAACTTAAAATAATGGCTGATAAACTAGTGAAGGCCCTGGAGGCCCTAAAAATCCTCCAAATGTCTCCACTAATTAACGAGGACTCAGCTGTCAGGTGATTCATTTAATTAATGCTTTTTATTTTTTATTTCTTATTATATTTCACTCTTATTAATTCTGAATTGTAATTAGACGAAAGGAGAAAATGCTACACTGCATTAGTATTGCTGATGGAATGTCAAATCCAAGCATACGTCAAGCATCCAATTTGTCACATTTATTAAGTATTTCAATAGAAACTCTACTGCAACTCTGTGATGATTCAAATTCTGATATTAGGATGGTCGCCGATGAGAGTCTTAATAGGATTATAAGGGTAAGAATATTTTTCATTTATCTTTGCACCTGAAGGAGCCATTGCATCCAAGGAATAATTAAATTGTTATCTATGAAATGTCACTTTTCACACAGAAAATTTGTTTTATAATATCTCAGACAAAATTACATAATTAAATGAAATATGGGCCAAAATAATCATTTGGTTGAATAAAAATCAATTTTCTGGCCAAAAGGAGGAAATGAAAACGAAGCAATCAATCAATCACTCCCTAAATTCTCCAGAACTTAAGCGTTAACTCACTATTACCTTTTTTCAATAACAACTTCTTAAAGGGAAATATATATACATTTCAACACACTTTTGAAATTAAATTTACAATATCAATCGTCGATTCTAGTTAAAACATTTTATATAGTTTTTAGCTGAAGAAGCTCGAATATTTTTTTTATTAAATTAAGACACAAAAAACTAAAAAAGTATATCAGTAAAATGCTAGTTTCTCAAAGACGAGAGCTAGCACAATTTGTTTCTATACCGGCAAGTATATACAGTAATTAAAATTTAAAAAAAATTCTTAGAATCGTTTTCGAGAACTGGTGTGCTTACAAACGTTCTTTGCTCGTTTATTAGTGTAAGATAAGGAGGGAATGCAGAGGTAAAATTTTGATCAAAGGCTCACAAAATTGTAGACCTGGATCCACTCCCAAAGGTTTCTCTCAAACATGCGAATCCCTTAAAAAATCAAACCTCACCCCAGGAGCAAATTCTTGGAGCTGTTGATGTTATTAACTAAATATTTATTAGATTGAAACGTGGCCAAAATATTTCTCTAAATGAACTTAATTCTTGATAAAAATTTTCTTTAATGGTTCAACCCCTTCGGAAATTACGAATGTAAATGTAGTCAGAGGTTCTTATAAGGCCTGATAATTTAGTCTCTGTCAGTACCTGTCGCACCTTTCAATTATTTGTCTGAGATGCAAGAAATCAAACATTGGGTTCGAAAAGTAACATTTCATCCTTAATAATAATAATACGATTATTTTGACAATATAATTTTTTAATATTAATCTATATTTTTTAGGCCATGTGCGAAAGCAATATTGTAAAAATCCAGGTGGAATTGCATAAGGAAATAAAAAAGAATGGGAATGCTCGTTCACTTCGAGCAGCTCTTTGGAGATTTGCTGAACTCTGTCATATGATTCGGCCACAAAAAGGCAAAGCTTATGTTTCCAATTTGGTGCCGTGTATTATTCAAATCGCCAAACGAACCGAAGAGCCTGTCTTAGAAACTCTAGCAAATGCGTTGCCAAAAATTTTTAAAGCTCTTGGGAACTTTACAATGGACAACGATATTAAGGTAAATCATTTTCAAATATATGTGACCGTCCATATAAAAGCATAAAAACCCAATTTTGACCCCGATGAAGATTTGGTCCCTTTTCATGTGGACGGTCACTTATACTGTGTATATATATAATTAAAAAAAAAAAACGGATCCTCTTTGAATAATTCTGTATTTTATCTTTGAATAGGGTTTGCATAAAGCTTTCCTGCACAACCTGTCTTCATCTTCGCCTGTTATTCGGAGGACAGCTGCAAGTAGTATTGTCACCATTTGTAGTTATTGTCGAAAGCCTACAGTATTCTTTTCATATATACTTAATACTTTAATGGGTAAGTAATTGTTATAAATAAATAAATAAATAAAAAGAAAGTAATGAGAGGAATGTGGAAGTTTCTACAATAATAACAAAACTTAACCATCAAAATTTAATTTTGAAATATCCGAATTTTTTTTTGGGATTTTATATTGAATAATAATACCAACAGACTTTTACAATTCCAATTTATTTTTGTTCAAACGACCTTCCAGATTTCATCCATATTAAAGTTTATTATAATGTTATAATTTTTATAAATTTTTCTATTATTCAAAAGATTGCATGGTTCCGATACGAGAATCGACATCGACGGCGACAGTTCTGGGCGTTTTGGGTGCTCTCAAGCTTCTTCTCCCTCACCTTGTTGCTAATGATGTTGATAGCAATGATGAAATTAGAGGAAGTTTTGGAATGAAAAGTCGACATCCAACATCTGAACCACTAGTTGTTGATAGAATGATTCAGGTGAGTTAAGAATTTACTAGAAATATTCTAATATTCTTTGACTCGTTGGAGGGTCGTAATTGAACATACATGAATTAACATTGGGAATAGAAAACTTTGCAGCCGAGGAATTAAATAAAAGTTTTTTAAAGTGTCCTATACCCAATTCAAAGTCTACAACCTCTTCTCTTCACTGAAGAATCAAAATTTTTATGGCCAAATTGGGCAGAAAGGCTTAAGGCCCATTCTTTAAAATAATAATAATTTCTTTTTTTTTTAGGTTTATGAAGTGTGTTTTCATTTCACCAATCATTCTGATCACAATGTAGTGAATGCCGCTTTAGAAACTCTCCATCAATTATTGCAATCCCCACCGCCGGGACTTCTTCAAGTTTTACTCAGCGAGAAGGGCATCTCTCGTTCGCGGATTCATGCTCCGGAACAGGCTGAAAAACTCACGCACCGATCACTTAGTAAGGAAAAAAAATTAATTATTATTAATAACTTTTTACAAGAACACATTCACTTCTTCAATATAATTTTGTCATTTGTAAATTTGTAAACTGGTTTGGTTTTTAAATAGAAATTAATGCTTGAAAATGATTTCAGGTCAAATGTCGGTAGCGACATCGCTCTCCCACGGTGACGAAACTGCCCTTTTAGAACTTGAGCCAGTTGAACGATGGGCAGCTAGTCTCCCTCCAAGTGGACCTGAAAGTGAATTTGCTGTTGAGGAGGATTCACGCAGTCAAAGTTCAACTCTCGATGATGATCTTTTCAGTCATCTTAGAATAGGCCAAGGTATGCTAAATACGGTATTTTTTAAATCTCTTTTATTTTATTTTAAAAACTATGAATTTCTTAAAAATAGATACGCCTGATAGCCAACAAGTCTCACCTACACATTCTAGAGAAGGAGCTATCTCGCCTGGAGAGCCATCTCCAACGTCGGCTGTTCCAACTCCGCCACCAACTTCTTTTCAGGTATCTTTTAAAGTAACACTAACCTTTTTTATCAGGTTTATTCTCTAAAATCAGGCGTTAAAATTTAAGATCATAAATTGGGTGTTAAAAAGTATAGTAATAACATCAGCGTTTAAAAAAATGCGATTCTCTAAACCAAATTTTAACAGCGACGTTAACATTTTACTTTTTAGCTATGTTTTCTGCTTGTTCGTGTTTTTACACCCCTCGATAACCTCTCGCGCATGCGCACTAACTTGATTTGTTATTTTCAATCTAGTAGACCCATCTGACACACCAGCGTTAAAAAATGCTATTCTCTAAACAGTGGCGTAACCAGCCTTTGAGGGCGGGAGGGGGGGGCGAAGCTTAACTAGGGCGCCGATTTTCGGGCTCCGCCCCTGGACCCTCGCCTTCGGCTTCCGCCTTCGGCGGGCAAATTTCTTGCATCCTGTAATTTCTTCAGCGAATTTGTGAAACAAATGAATTTGTTTATATTAACATGTTTTTTAATGACACCTGTATGATTTTGTTTTGATTTTTCTTTGCTTTTACGAAAAATGTCGTTTTCTTCTGTGATTATTTCAAAAACTATTCAGTTTTCGGAAAAATATCAAAGAATAAAAACTTTCTAAAATTGAGTATTTTATCATAATATAACAAAGAAATTGAAAATTTCGAAATTTTTGAAAAACTTATTAGGTAAAGTACTACTTCCAAGTGACGTATTTACTCCAAAAGTTGATAGAAGTCTACAATTTTAGTGTAAGGAGCATATACCAAATTTCATCTCTCTAGCTGCTTTGGTTTTTAAGCAATCGTGTTCACACACACACCCAGACGTAATTCCAAAAGATTATTAATATACGAGAAAATCACGGGGAAGTCATTCCCCATATTTTTTTTTTTAACACACATTTTTTCCCATTCACACTCACACTCACACACACATGCACACAGTCTTTTCGGCAACTTAGGCCATATAAGACTTTGACTTTGACATTTGGTATCCAAATGGCTTAAATAAAAATCATCGGACTGCCTGGGATCCGAGCCCCCGATTAGAGCCCTGCACGGGTACAGGTTGGCCCGTAGCCCGTTACCCGCCCGGCCCGCGGACCGGGCCGGGCGGGCTTTGGAGGCCATGAAAAAAATTACGGGCGGGTAGCAAGTCTAAATAAACGGGTTCGGGCGAACGGGCATGCAAATTAAATTTTATTTAAAAATTGCTAGACATTCGTTCATTCATTCACTAAATCTCGGGCGGGAATGGGCGGGTTTGAAAAAATTCCGGGCGGGCTCGGGCGGGCCTGAAGAATGGTAAAAGCCCTTTCATTTTGAGAAAATCGAAAAGAACTGAAAAACTACATCAGTAAAGTACTAGTACTTTTTGGCCGATTTTGATTAAAAGCTTATTTTCACGGTCCCGGAGGGTGTTTAAATTAAATATAACATTTCAGTCTCATAGCTCAATTCCTTCATGCTTAAAAAAATTTTGAATTCCAAAAAATTAAATATTAAGGCTTATACGAATCCTGAGTAAATCTCCACAGCCTTAAAACATCAAATTAAGGCTTATACTGTATATTGCAAAATAAAAAAAATTTTAATTATAAAGCCTCTATATACGTTATTTATTATTTTTGGAATTAAATTCATTTAAAATAGTACAATTCAAGTTGTAATATAATTTTAAAAGAAAACAATCAATTTTTTAGACAATCGATGAAAAGAATATGATAAAATCACATTCGCTGGGCTATATCTTAGAGGCCGTAGGGCGCCTATGTTGGTTTCGGGGGCGCCAAGGGCTCGATGCGCCTGGGGCGGGGGGGGGCTCGCGCCCCCTCGCCCCCTTGGTTACGCCACTGTCTCTAAGGCCTGGTATTACACTATAAAAGATCTTTTGTCAAAGATATTTCATAAAATATTTTATCATATTTTATTTTATAAAAGATTCTATAAAAGATTTTATATAGGTATTACACTAACAATTGTAAGTAAAATATTTTTTTCAAAGTTGTTTAAAAATGGATGATGAACTTTTCTTTTCTGTTGTAGCTGCAACAAGTGCAGATGTCTCAATAAGTTTATTACTCAAAAAAAGAGGAAAATAAACGTGTGTGGGTTAAACCATGGAATGCAAGACGGACAGGGCCGGAACTAGGAGATTTTTAGGGGGGGGAGGGCAAAATTTGATTTCCCGCCCCCTCCTTAAAATTTTCCTTTCTTTAATTGCCACCCCCCTGATATCTGCCGCCCGGGGCAAACGCAACCACTGCCCCCCCCCCCCCCCCTCAGATCCGGCCCTGAAGACGGAACATGAAAGGAATTCACCAAAATTTATTAAAAGGATTGAAGATGTAATACAGTACATTATAAAAGGTATTCGAGAATGAATGATGACACTTTTAAATATGTAGTTTCAAAAGTATCACCTTTCATTGCTAAACAAAATACACATTTAAGGAACTGTATAAGTGTTGAAGAACGTCTAATGGTTACATTTTGGTTAATTCCACCGGCCAACAAAATTTTCTTTTCTTGCCATCCGCCATCTTGTTTGTTTACTTCAAATCTTTGATAAAATGTAATAGCAATCGATTAAATTTTATAAAAGAAATTTTATAAAAGAAATATTTTATAAAAGTTGACTCATTACACTGTCAAATATCTTTGACAAATAATTTCTTTGACAAAGATCTTTGATAGTGTAATACCGGCCTAAACAAAGTTTTAACACAGTCGTTAACATGTTGCTTTTCTCTCAAAGTTGTCATAATCATAACCTTACTTTTTAGGTTAAAGACGCCATTTTGATTCACTAAATACGGCGTTAAATTATTAAAGGCACCCCCCTAGACATGACATTAATTTTTAACACTATTGACTAAATGTTAACGCTTTGGCGTTAGAGTTTTTGCTTACAGAATAGCATTTTGAGGCAAAGAGGTAAAACTCTAATTTCATATTTTAAAAGTTAAGGTTTTTGTTTAGAGAATAGACCTGAATAAATGTTCAAACAAAGATTTCCTCTTTCAACTCACTTTTTTCCACCACTTGGTGATATACCCAATAAAATTTTTATAAATTTAATAATTTATTATTTTTCCTTTTTTTTTTAGCAATCTTTTGATTTGGGCTCATTTACTGATTCGGCTGTTCCCTTGGAGTTTTGTGCACGACATTTGGCAGGGACATTCTTAATTCCAACGCATCATCTCACTGGCGTGCGTGTCAGCGTCCAAGCCCTCGCCTTAGGCTGCCTGGCTGCTGCTGCCAAACTCTATCCTCGAATCTTTCTTCTTTCACTTGATAGAAACTCACATCTTCCTGGTAAAATATCATCTCTAGATATACTATATATCAAATCATATACGTGCTTGTTTTTGAAATAACCAATAATGGTATGGGCCTAAAAAATTTTATTGTCAAAGCAAAATTCATCTATTTTCGAACATTTCATTTAAAAATTTTTTATAACCAATAATTTTGAGTGTAGCAAATTTTGATATAGTGACTACAAAAACCAAACCCAAAATTTTACATCACCGACAAATTAATAATAAATATTTCTTATTGGGGCTTCGGGAAGCAAAGCTGTTCGCATGTTTTGGCGATAAGATGGCGTTAGGGGTCTTCAAAATTTAGCCAAAAAGCCCAACTATTACGAAAATTTGCCAACAGATGGCAGTATGGTAGGGATATATTTAATCTCATGTATTTGTTTGATTTTCATTGATCTTTTAATAATGAAGAGTTTATTAATATTATTTTATATTATATATAGAGGAGGCAATGGCTAAGCCGGCTGTGAGGATTACGGAGACCGAAGTCTCAACAAGGCTCGGGTTCGAATCCAGCTTGCCGCAAAAAATTCAAACATTTTGCCGAAGTCTCCTCTTAGGGTAGGAAAGGGGGGATAGTCCCACCGTGGTATCATAAAGGGCCTAGTTGGCCTAAGTGTATTCCCCTCTCTGGGAACGGCCACTTCAACCCAACCTAACCTTATAATTATTATATATAATTTATAATCAGCATAAAAATATATAAATATAGGCGATCTGATAATGCCTACTAAACTAAAGATTCAATGTGCCCTTATGAGCCCCTTAATTTCTAAATTCAGTTGGAGAACCTTGTGTTTCTAGTCCAAAAACCAAATCCTCCTAAGAATTAAAAAATTCTTCTTTGATTTATTAATCAGAACAAACTTGTTTTTTTTTTTTTAAATACCAGTATATCAAGACAAGTATTATTAAAAGTAAATAAAAAAAAAAAAACATTATCATTGAAGAATGGGAATAGGCCGAGTGACGAATGACTCAGGCCCTCTATTTTTAAGTAAAAAACTATTTTTAATATAAATATCTGATTTTTCTTCTTTTTTATTTTGCTGCAGGTCCTCATCTGCACGATGTTCTTACTTTCGCCAATCACTCAGATCCTCAACTCCGAGGTCTTTGTCACACTCTCATAGGCAATGTAATCCAGGCTCATTTAATTCAATCCCAGAAGCAACTTGATCGATGGTTCGCTGAAAATCAATCCGAAATCACATCGGAATCGCTAATAAATTTATTGCTAAAAGTAAATTTTACATTTTTTTTTTAAATTTCCTCTTACCAAACCAATCATTGTATTTTTTTTAAATTGCAGGGATTAGAGGATCCGTCTTCGACTTGTTGCCGACAGGCCTTAGCAGCCGTTAATCTATGTCTGCCACCTTTAATGGAGAGTCTTGATAGCCCAAGTGCAATTCCTCTTCTTGATGCTCTGCCACGACTTAAATCTAACAACTATTGGCTTGTCAAAGTAACTATATACTGTATTTAGATAATTTTTCAAATTTCTTCTTTATAAACTTAAACCTTTTGTTGCTTTTTTTGCTTACAAAATTTTGTTAAACTATCTTTCTATCTTTATATATATATATTATACTAGTCTCAAAGCCCGTCTTAGGCGTTACTACTTTACTCCCTGCTCCATGGCAAGTTTATTGCCAATTTGGGATATTTCTTGTTGCAACGCAAGTGTTAAGATGTTAAGGAAGGAGCTTAAATTGAAGCGAGGCGAGGCTACCGACTGGGCACAGCACAAAAGGGTCTATTTCATGACTGTCTTGAAGGTGTTGAGTTCGTATGCGTACATATCTTGTTATTGTTAAACTGCTGCATTGCTCCCCTTTCATTTATGCCTTAGATAGTCGATAGATAACCAAAAAGATGGGGGGCTGGTTACAGAGCACAAAGGACGGCTCTCTAAGTTTCCAAACCAGACTTGTGGATTTTTCATTTTATCGTTCCCATCCCATCGACAGAAATTTGATTATCAATTGAATTTTATACCAACAATTATCCCTCCTCCTAGGGCATCTCCCTAACAGTTATTAGCTACCCGTCTACCCTCGCTGGACCATGTACTATAAAATGCTATTCGGCTGCAATTATATCATTGTCAAAATTGCTGGATTTCTATAGAATAATATCATTGAGAGAGCGAAACTAGCTCACTTTTTTTCTTGAAGAAGCAGGTCTATCTTACCCACTCTAGAAGAAAATTCTCCACCATCCAAAAAATATTATCTACCTAATATATTAAATTAAACGTTTACTCCTCAAGTGGTGAAACTGAAGACAAAATTGGTGGATAGCGGCGGCTGAATTTGCATTTATTTTTGTTAGGACTCGAAATTTTCGGGGTTCTATAGGCACTCCTTCATTCGAATGGCTTTTCCCCTCTATATTACAAAATAGCCCTCATGTCCCAATCATGGACAGACCATGATCTGCCCCCCCTCGTAGATTTGATCCTGGGTAACGCCCATGGAACATATACATACATATCTTCCACATTTTTTCCCATTCCGTATTTTTATATATTATATATTATAGATAGATATATAGAGATTGGGGCAATTTCAAAAATTTCTTCTAGCATTATGCCTATCCATACTTAAAATTTCGAAAAATTATTTTTTTTTTTCAGGTGAAACTAATGGAAGTTTTAAGCAATCTCGATTTCGTTGCTGTGGGATATGTTTCTGGTTCTGATTCACTTCAACGACGAATTTTGGATAACGTTCTGCCAAATCTCCTGGGTGATGAGGATAATCGAGTTCGTCACGCAACCGCTCAAGCTATTCTTAAGTAAATTATCCCAATTTTTTTCTCTTTTCTTTATTTAAATTTATTATTTCAAATTCTTATAACTTCAATATTTTAATCAGACTGACGGAGTCCCTTTGGTTTGCAACGAAACGTGAGGCTTGGAGTGCACGTGGAGCTCATCTCTCTCGACGATACTTAGGTCATCTTTTGTTGGCCCCGGGAGCGGGTTTGCTCGAACAGAGTAGCTCTTTGGGCTGTGCTACTCCTGCTCCTTTGGACAAGGTTTTGCCTAACTCCAGGACTAGCTCTCTGCCTCAACCAGCTCTTTCACGCCTTGTGCATCAGCTCACCCAGCTATTACTCACCGCTAACAATCGACATCTAACGGTCCGGTATCTTAATTTAATTTATTTTCTATTCTATTTGTGTTTTTCTCTTTTCTTTATTTCAAAGTTGTGAAAATTCTTATAAATAATATTAATTAATTACCCATAAATATATTACTTTTTCTCCAAATTGGCGATTTGGGGTACTTAGGGGTCGAATTTCAAAAAACCCTGAAACAATGATTTTAGCTTTTTATCTAAAGAAGGTTTTAGCGAAGAATCCAAATTGATATCTTTTTTGATTTAGAAATTAATCTAAAGTCAAAATTTTACCCATAAATGACCATTTGGGTCCCTTAAAATTGGAATTTCGAAAAATCGCTTCTTAAATGACGCCTAGGGCACAAATGTAATCTACATGCCAAATTATAGCTTTCTAGGCCTTACAGTTTAGGCTGTGCGATGATTGTAAGTCAGTCAATCAGTCAGTCAGTGAGTTCTCTTTTTATATATGTTACGCCGAATCGACGAAATTGCTTATGCAAAATTTTGCTGTCTTCGTGAATTGAATCGTTTATTTCAGAAACCACCTAAGTGCGCTTTTTTCAACTTTCGAAAAACTAAAGAAAACTGTTTTGCAGCTTAAGTATATGTCTAGTCTCCTTCAAATATTTTTTTACCAAATCAAAAACATGCTATTGGGATAATCTAAAAGTTGTATTTACCTTTAAATTGTACAGTAGCACCAAAAACACATGATTTGAAATTTTGTCGCTTAGGTGGTTTCTGAAATAAACGATTCAATTCGGCAAGCCCTCTGCCGAGTTCACGTATTAGGCAATTTTATGCCTATTTCGTGAATTCGGCAAAAAACTTTATTGCCTAATTCACGAAAACGGCAACTATTCTTCGAGCACGCATTGAACAATAGATAGATAATATGAATGAACAAGTCAATATGGCGCCTGATTTACATATATCAACTATTTTACATAGAATTTTATATGATTATGTTTGTTTTTTATTTATTTAAGGGCTCCATAGATGCAAAAGTTTTGTGGTATTATCAATTGTGCTAATAAAGGATATAGAAACAAGTAAAGATCCTTTAAAATTGCAGCAAAATTAAATCGAATGCACTGTCAGTGTTAGAGGTTAAGTTCAATAAACAAAAAGAAATTTGTCTGAAAAAAAGAACAAATACTCTTAAAATATTATCTCAGAGGCTTCTCGATTGGGGATTCGTATATGATTTAAAACAACTTGCAGTGGTCGACTTTGCCGGGTTCGGTCCTTTAAGGTCGGTTTTCCTTTAGAAAAGAAAAATTTAAAACAACTAAGGAATTTTCTCGGCTTCGGTTCGGGTAGCTCGGTCCAAAAGTTCGAAGCGATTGGATGTTACTTAAAAAATAAAAATGAGCAGCCTTCGGCTGTACAAGTTTCTTTAGGTGATAAATATAATCGAGAAACGAAAAAGCAAATGGCTGCTTTTTTCATGAAATAGGCAAAACTAAGAAAAATTAATGCCTAATTCGTGAACTCGGCAGAGGCCTTGCTGATTTCATGAAATAAGCAATTTCGTCGATTCGGCGTAACATATATATAGAGATTAACGATTATCCAGCTATAAAATCCACGTCTTGTAATAAATTTGGCAAAAATACCTTTGGACTATCATTTTTCATTTCCTCATCTTTTTTAATCTCTAGTATTTGTATTAAATGTTTTTTAGTTCGGATGCATCGAGGCCCTCTTTCTCTTATCCGAAGCCTACCCTACCACCATTTATTCTCAAGCTTGGCATTGTGCTCTTGATGTCAAATTCAGCAAATCTCTAACGTAAATATTATTTATATTATTTTAATATAAAAGAATTGTTTTTGAGTGATCTTATTATTTTTTTTTAGAGTTAGCCCATCGGCCGGGCTACTTTCATGTGCAATTGCTCTTATGACATCATCACCTGTCACTTTGGAGCTTGGATGTCAGCAATGGCTGATCCAATTGGCTGGAAATTTATTTTCAGGTGAATAAAATGTATTTTCTCTTATACGTAGTACATATTAACCTTTAAGACTTTATGGGACTTAGTAATTTTTCTTTGCTTTCTTTTAGGAATGGCTGTTGCTTGTCTTCAAAATCTTGAAACGTTACCTCCCGAGCCTCAAGGTCAGAAGACACCCTGGAGAATGCTTAAAGATCCTTATGTAAGTAAGCATTTAATAATTGTTTTTTTTTTCTTTGACTTTATCTTATTTAATACGCTATTTTATTTATTCATTTTCTTCCTTCTATCACAATTTTTTATTTTTATTGTTAGCTGTGTCAAGTGGCGGAACGTCTCCTCTGGCATGTCTTTCGTGTCCTAAACGTATTCACCCATGTGTTGGATGGCATTCAACCTTCATCGTCTACTAGGTCCACGGGGCTCCCTCATTTGGCTGTTTCCGTTGGGGCCTCTGCTCTCCCGTCGCCCATAAAGCGAAGAACAAGCAGTGTGTCGGGATCTGATCTTAGAGGAGTCAGTCCAGCCAAACCAGGCAGGTTTCATTACAAATTTGGAATTAAAAATTTTAGTTAATTTTTCTAAACTTCTGAGGGTAGATTTTTCACTTAAAAAGAAAAATATTTGCTTTGTTGTCATTTTGAAGGTCGATCAGCTAAAAGCATCCAATTTATTATTAACTAAATTCCACTACTTTCAACGGTACATTCGGCGCCACAAGTGCCTGATGTGCACGAGAGTGGGGCATTGAACCAAACCAATATTTTTAAAATAAATAAAGCATCTTTTATTTAATGCAACTGAGAAAAAGCTACTTTTAAGACAATACGTCCGACAACTAGCATTTAGGTTGCCTAAACTAATGGGTCACTCTCGGGCACACTTGTGGGCCTGACTGTACGACATGAGTGAGTTGTAATATAAAACAGGGAGAGTATCTTAAAAATGAAATTCTGAAAAAGGTTTAGGAATTATATTTATATAGGAAAATTTTTCAAAAGTTGGAGTAGAAAGAATACAGCCAAGGAGGTTTAAACAAATGAAACACCAATTCCCAGTGGAAACGTTTCGGAGAAATTTTATTTTGCCATCTTCAGTCCTTTAAGGAATTTTCATGTTTATATGGAATACAAACAATGTGTCATTTGGCTAACAATAAGTCTGTTTTTATAAAAATACAGCTTCAAGGGCAATGAGAGCCATTGTCTTCGCTGTATTTTTATACATCTTCGTTTTCCATATAAACATGAAAATTCCTTAAACTACTCAAGTTGGAAAAAACCTTGGCTACATCCTCGCAATTCCAACCTTACCATATCTACAGCCACTAACTCGCCCAAAATATTTATATTAAAAAAAATGTATTTATTAATATTACAAAAAATTACATTTTATACACCTTAAAATTTGTAGGGGAAGAGAAATGGGCGCTTTACTATTAATAGTTGGTTTTGGTCGAAGAAATGTTAGGTGGTGGTGACCTATCAGGCCTAAGCCTTCTTACGAATGCGAGAGGTGGTAATCAGTTGCGTCCAGGTCAATGAAATTTGACAATTAGGCGCCTCAGAAAGCACGCACCGCGAAGGGAGTAGTCCTTTCGCCCAAAAATGAAATTTTTGTTGAATTGACTCTACTTTTTGAGATAAAGGCAATCAATTTATACTGTAAATGAAATTATAGGTGGAGGAGAATATTTTTTAACACGTTGATTTTAAAATTATCAAATGATTTCAAACAAACAAAGTGCTCTAAATAATACAAAGAATAATAAAATTAATTATAAAAAACAAAAACATATCAATAAGAGATAAGAAGAACTTTTTGTACGGGGTTTCCTTTGGTGTTTTTAATGCAATTTATCCAGACAACCAGAGTCAATTCAAACAAAATAACTTATAGGCTGACTAGTTCGTCATCAAAGCGAGCGTACAAGTATTACGTAACGATATTTTTGAAAATTTTTGACCCCCCCCCCCCTCTCCACCTCATGTAACGCGGCGTAACATTTTTCTAGACCCCCCCTCCCTAGACGTTACGTAACGCTCAAGTAGCCATTTTTATCTAAAAGTCACAATTTTGTTGCGCAAAGTACCGTAAAGTCGCTAAAATACCAGTTACGTAACGCGTTGTTCAACCCCCCCCCCCCCTCTCTAACGCATGGTAACGTTTTACGAGACCCCCTCCCCCCAAATTGCGTTACGTAATACTTGTACGCTCCCAAATCTCTCTAAATTGACTTCAAAAAATTTTTTGTTCCCCTGTGTTATTTTTCTAAATACAGATCTTAAAAATAATAAGTGAATTCCCGAGGGTCCATAAAATAACTTAAGCTAAAAAACAATAAAAATTTCTACTCATATGATATTTAAATTTGTTTTTATTGCAGATAAAGATGATGAAAGCAAAGTGTCACGAAATAACCTGGGCCACATTAGTGGCATACCTCATTATCTACGACTCTTTGATCTTGTCAAATCTTCTTATACGAATTACAAAGTACTTATAAAAATATATATTCATTTTTTTTTTATAAATAATTTATTTATTAATGTGATTTTTACAGATGTCGTTAGAAAGTTCTGCTAGTGAAAAATTTGTTGAACTTCTTTCTGCTGCATTAGGAGTTTTAGCTCAGATCTTAGAGATTGCCACCCTTCAAGAGGCTTGGCGAATTGCTGAAGACGTGCTAGGATGTTTTCGTGCAACGATGCCTATTGCCCCTATCCCAACCGTCGCTTGTGTTCATCAGGTAATCAAACAAATATAAACATTAAAAATTCGTTTGGAATATTTCAGTGAGATAATAATAATAATTAGAACGATAAGGAGAAGAAAAGCAGCTTCTTTTTTCTCTCTCACTACTTCAATTTATTTGCAAATATTTGAGATCATTGAACGTCCAGGCACGAAGCCCATGCGCTCAATTGTTCTCAAATATTTAATAGTATTGACAATTTCTCTCAAAAAATTTATATCTCCTGTATAGGAGCCGAAATATTTGCAAATAAATTAGTGATGATAGAGAAAAAAGAAGCTGGTTTTCTTCTCCTTATCGTCCTAATCTACGATTCCCATCTATACACATTTACTGAATAATAATAATAATTTATTGGAGAATGCTCTAAGGACAGGAGTCCTTTTTGATCAGATATATGTGCAGATTCCTCTTTAGACCATAAATGGGTTTTGAAGCTTGGGATGTTGATGATACATGAATACATTTTGAAATGGAAGGTGTCTACTTAGGAGCATTGACTCCCCCCCCCCCCTCCTCCCAATATTGTAATAATTAATTTATTAGATTATTTGAATTCATCACAATAGTTGCAGTTTCTTCGCTATTATACTGGTAGTAAGTCGGCGAAGAAACCACCTACTTTGATTAATTTTCTGTTATTTGTGAGTTTAAGGGGGTTCAGGAGCGAAGTCTAAACGTACTTTAAAAAAAACTAGATTATTATAAGAAATTTTTCAATGCGGTTTTTTTTTAATGAATTAAATTCATAAGAGATTATTGAGACATCGAGCTATAATTTTTTTAATGACTTATTAAAAAATTATCGTAATTAATTTTTTTGTTATCAAGCAAATACAAAAAAACAATCTGTCCCAATAATCTTTAATTTTTTTTAAATTTAAAAATGAATTTATTGTTATTATTAATCACATATTAATTAAGAAATCTTTAAAATAAGCTTAGATGATTTATTTAAAAATCAACTGTCAAATTATTTCAGCATTCTTGCAATAGATGGCAGGCTAGTCTAACAGCCGATATAGAATTAGCCTATATATGGCCTATATTTATAAATTTTTATGCTTTTATAAAAGATACATAATATATAATAACATTTATAAAGTATTTATTGTTAAAAGATCAATGGAAATCAACCAAATGCATTAAATGATTAGCTACCATGCTGACATCTCTTGGCAAATTTTCGTAATAGGTGTTGTTTTTTGGCTTACTTTTGAAGACACACAACGCCCTCTTCTCGGGAAAAACATGCGTAACTTCTACCTCCTGAACCCCCTTAACATCGCGTAATTTTTTTTTTTATTTATCAATTCAGATTAAATAATTAATTTATATTTTTGCTCTTTTTCAGTTACTGAAATGCCTTTTCGGGACCAACTTAACTGCTCAATGGGATGACTCCAGAAGACCATCTGAGACCGATGACCATCTGCTGGGAGCGAACGTTTCGCTTGAAATTTCCCATTTAGGATTTTATTTAGACACATTTCAGAAACCTTATAGACGTTTCCATGATTATCTCTCAACCACTTCGAATAAGCCTGATAGAGAAGAAGGAATTCGGTAATTGAATTATGACAAACTGAATCATTTTAGAACAAAATTGAAACATTTTTTTATTTTCGCAGGTGGATGACAGATTTAAAACGAAAAACGAAAGCAAGTGCAATTTTTAAGAGCAATGCTGATAAATCATCTTTGGCTTCTTACATTCGCCTTTTTGAACCGATGGTTATTAAAGCACTAAAGGTAATTTACTTTTATAAATCGTTTTTTCTTCTTTTTTATATTAACGTTTTTTTCAGCAATATACAGTGACAAGCAACGTTCATTTGCAATGCAAAGTTCTACAGTTGCTCAGTCAACTGGTTCAATTAAAAGTGAATTACTGTCTACTTGATTCTGATCAAATCTTTATTGGATTTGTATTGAAACAATTTGAATTTATTGAAGAAGGACAAATCCCGCATGCTGATCTTTTGATACCGCGTATTTTTCAATTTCTTATGCATCTTTCCTATGAAAAGTACCATAGCCGTTCAATTATCACCGTGCCAAAAGTGTTGCAACTCTGTGATGGCCTCATGGCTTCAGGACAATCACCTTCTACTCATTGTAGGTATTTATTTATTCTTTTGTTTTAGATTATTTATTTATTTTGAAATCACTATTCCAGGTATCCCAGCTCTTGTTCCTGTAGTCTACGATGTCTTTCTCGTTCGGGGCGGGAGCGGTAGTGGACCCGGCGGAGGTCATGATATCGCCGAACTCGACATTCAACGTGAAGTGCTTTTATCAATGCTCCTTCGATTGGTTCATTATCCAGAAGTGAGTATTTACGGGGTGCTCACCACCACTGCCTGATTTTAATAATAAATAACTCAAAAACAAAATTCGATATCTTAGACAGTTTTTTTGAAATTTTGCCAACAGCTAATGCTGCACGCTGTAGACTCAATACGAAGTCTCTAGGTCCCGATTTGTCCTCGGAAACTGTGTTGAGATTACAGCGACCCCCTACGTTTGTAACTAGATTTTTAGAACTTTAAAATAAATAATAATAATAATAATAAGAATGAATTGTTATTAATAGCTCTGAAGATGGTCCTAAAGAGTACCGAAACGTCAGCTTAGAGGGGAAATAAATTATTGCCCGTACTCTCTTTAATTTCTCATTATATCTACAAATTATTTCCTTTCTACTTTCATGCTTGTGTTTGTTTTTAGGTATTAGATTTGTTGGCTGTAGCTCTTGCTGGAGCTCGAGTAGCTGGTGGCCCCCCTGAACCCTGCGAAGAACGTTGGCGTCGTTGGTCTCGTCAAGCGCTTGATGCCGTCTTTGCCGCTGCTAGCCAATTTCGACTTCGTTTAGGAGAGAGATCTGCTCAAAGGGCTCTGATCCGTCTTTTGGCTGCTGCTGCTCCGCCTCGTCCAGTTGATCCTCTCCTCGAGGCTCTTTTTGCACAACCACAGGATGGTTCTTTATCTTCACTTGAACGATGGTTGGGTCTATGTGTTGCTCTTTGGCCAGCGATACTTGCAACAGCCAAGGAAGAACCTCTTCTTGCCCGGCTAGAAGAGATTAGAGTACCTGTGCCTCATGTTAACGGTCGCCTTGAACCAGTGATTGGTCTTGACCCTCTCAACGCAACTGCCTCAAGTGAAATATTCAAACCTCCTCCGGAGGAACTTCTTGCCAGGTTTGTTATAATTATTCATTTAATTTTTAATTTAATAATATTATTAATAATCGATCTTTTTAAGACTTGTATTTCGTACCATCCACGTGGTAATTGAACAAATGCACCTTCTCGGTTTTTCATCTGGTAATGAAGACTCAACTTGCTGGCATCATCTGCATGAGCTCTTCTCGCACTTTTTACTCAGCTGCAGCCACCTTTTCGAATCAGGTAGAAAATTATTTAGATAAATAGCCAAATTGCCCGCCTTCAGCGCAAAAGACGAACACTCCGCAATTATATATACTAACCTTGGCGGGGCTTCGCGCCTAGCTGGGGGACTTCGCTCCCCTGAACCCCCCTCCAGCTGGCTCGGGCCTTTGGCCTCCCCCCCCCCCGGTTTATTTGAAGCAGATTGTTTGTAGATGGCCATAAGGATGATCAATTTTATTATAAGGACATCGGCCAAAAAATAAATACCTTTGCGTATTATCCGTTTATTTGTAAATATTTAGATTTCAGTGATATAGAATCTTCAGGATGGGAGGAATTAACGATTTGCAAAACATTTGTTGATTGTACTGAAGATGATTCTATATCACTGGAATCGAAATATTTACAAATAAACGGATAATACGCAAAGGTATTTATTTTTTAGCCGATGTCCTTATAATAAAATTAAAGGCTTTATATTTTCATCTAAAATTCAAAATTAAAATAAAATGACAGTCTCTTGGAAACCAAATCTCTATTCATATTATACTTATTAATCTATTTAAAAAAAAATTTTGTTCTCATTTAATATCATAATTTAATTTATTTCTTTCAGGTTCATATGGGAAGGTGACATCAGCAGCCATCTCTCTCGTCACAGAAGGCCAAGTAGCACTTGGTGAAATCAATAATTTGTTCTTAAATCTGGCGATAAGAACTCCTTTGCTTACCTGTCAATGGTGTCATGTCCTTGGTCTCTTAGGATATAATGAACATATCTTTTGGACACGGGTCCTCTCTCCACATGAAAAGTAAGAAATGAAAAATATATTTGAATTTATACGTTTTATTAAAATAATTTTATTTTAGTGAGGAAGAAACTCGTACACCTTCACCAAGTTTAAATATGGAACTCTTACGGATAGGTGGAACGATTCTTTTTTGTGATTATATGGTAAGAAGTATTTAAAAATTAAGATGGATGATTATTTACTAATATTTATTCAATACTAGTCTGAGAACGTATCCGATGTGGAGCAACTGAGCTGGCTTCTAGTAGAACATATCACGGCTGTAGCTGCTTTAAGCGAAGAGCCTCCAGTTGCTACTCTTGTTGCTGCTGTGCATAGGAATGCAACGGCAAGTGGATTATTAGTCCATGCCATCGGAACTAAATGCACCAGAACACTTGTCAAGGTAAATAATAATTAAAGTATTCTCTAATTCTCAGTCATTCTTAATAAGTTTTTTCAGTGGAGAGATTATGAAGGATTTGTTAAGTAATGCTTCGGGAAGCAAAGCTGTTCGCATGTTTTTGCCGATAAGATGGCGTTAGGAGTCTTAAAAATTTAGCCAATTATTACGAAAATTTGCCAACAGATGGCAGGATGGTAAGATTATATTTAATTAACTAGGTAGAGCTTTGTTTGAAAAGAGATGGAATTTTTTTCAAACAACGCTCAAATAGACTGTAAATAAGCCAGTCAATATATCGTTTAAGATAATAAATTTGCGAGATAAGTTCGTGTTTGATTGGGCAAAAATTGCGCCCCCTGGAGTCGAACCAGGACCTCCACGCGGCGGGCCGACTACCTTTATCCTAGGTCGCCGGTCCAATAGTATTGGGATTTTATTTTGGTTATACGAGGTTTGAGCCCAAATCCTCTCGTCTGTTGTCTATCATAATTCTTCAAATTAATCTCTCATCTACTCTCTGCTTAGTTAAAATTTTCCTTCTCTTTATTCTTAGACATCATTTGTTTTGAATTTGCAGCCGAGTGCAATATGCCGGGTGCTTCGTTGTTTGGAAGGCGTTCATCCTGAACAATCAGGCGCTCTTTTGCAACTACTTGTGGGATCAGCGAACTCGTTAACCAGAGGACAACCAGCGCCAGCTCGACGAGCTGCTGCTCTAGCTCGAAGGGCTGCTGAGGTGCTGTTAACATTACCGAGATCTTCAGTCCATGCACAACTCACTGTGGAAGAAGTAAACGCTCTCCGGGATACCCTCCTGGCTGAACATAATCATCTTAGGTATATATCAGCCTGCCAACTTGTAAATTTAAATAAATCGAAAATTAAGGTTGATGGAAGAATAAAACAAAAGGAATGTTAATTTTATTTAAAATATGATATAGGCCTCATCCTTGTTGCCTTCGACTACAGAATTGGCAATAAAACAGTCAAGACTGTGTCAGTGGTCAGGGATCTCGGTGTCTATTTCGATGAGCGGCTTAACTTTCGTTATCACGTTTGAGAGAATAACGAGGGAGGCTACGGTGACATTGGGTTTTGTATGTCGCAACACCAGAGCTTTTAACAACATCTTTGCGCTGAAGTCTCTATACTGTGGTCTGGTGAGGTCGAACTCGAGTATAACTCGGTCATTTGGTCGCCCTTCTATGCTGGTCAATCCTCCTGTCTACAATCAGTGGAAAAAAAATTCTTGGTTATGTAAGGTATAAGCAGGGAGCAGAGTGGACGGGATATGACTATGATAGAGTGTTGGCACTATTGAGCATGAGGTCTCTTGGCGATCGACGGATAGTAGCCGATCTTTGTCACTCTCAAAAGATACTAACAACCTATGACTGCTCCGAGTTGCTCTCCATGATTGGCATAAGGGTGCCCAACTACAGAACCAGGAATAGAGGCATCTTTTACGAGGACACCTGCAGAAGAAATTACTCATACAATTCTCCATTGGCAAGGCTCCACAGACTGGGGAATGAGTTCGAGGATCAGCTGGACATGTTTGCGTCATCCTTGCATCAGGTCAAATCCGTCATGATGTCTTAATAGAAGGGAACTGGCTTTGTTTTGTTTTTTAATTCAAATTATAATTTTAATTTCAAATTTGACTTTCTTTGGCTTTGTTATTGATGTAAAAAATATATATTTTGTAATTGGGCTCGGCCCGTGAAATTGACTTAAATAAATAGATAAACTTTCGCAACAGGTCGCCGCCACCTGATGGCCACCCAATTCTGAGTCCCTTTAAAGAGTCATCATCATCATCATAAGTTTTCTGCCTTTTTCGCAGGTCCTTTAGTGGCGATTCTTCCTTCTCTATTCATCCCTTTCCTGAGCTAATCTTTTCATCCCTTCGTATCCATCTTCCTCCTTCAATTCATCGATAATTTTTTCCTTCTCCCTTTCTTACACTGTCCTTCTAGCATTCCTTCCAGTACATCTTTCATTAGGCAATTCCTTTTAAGTATATGGCCTATCCATTTCTTTTTCCTCAGAATAAAGTTTTTCACTAGATTTCTTTCCTCTCCTATTCTCCTTAATTTTAATTTTTTTTTATTTAATTTGGGTAAGGGTTTAATTAAATATTTTAATAATTAAATTAAAAAAAGTTGGGGGGGGAGGGGGGGGGGGCCCAACCACCCCGAGAGGCACACCTTAACCCCTCTTCATTCCTCACCTTGTTCGACCCCCTTGATATCCAACATCCTTCTCCAAAACCAAACTTCAAAAGCCTCAATCCTTTCCTTATCTCTCTTCAACAATGTCTACGCCTCACAGCCATACATAAGCACACTCCAAACGAAACACTTGACCAATCTTATCCTCAAACCTAAATCCATTTTACTTGTCAAAATCCTCTTCTTTCTATTAAATGCCTCCTTTGCCATAGCAATCCTTAACTTGATCTCTCTTTCGCTTTTCCAACCTTGCGTTACTTCTGTACCTAAATATTTCCACCTTTCTATTTGTTCTATCCTCTCACCGTCCACTACTACACATATTTCTTTCTCCTCTAAAGAGTAAGAGAGCCCAAAGCAATCGGACAGATGAAATATAAAAGGAGATTATCGTAACAAAGGAAATGGTTGAAGGCCAACTGCTGCGAACTTTTGTTATTCTTGATAATATTTTATTTTCTAGGTTATTTATCTAGCTGCTCTGGGAAACTAAAAATATCTCGACCCAAAAAAAAATGAGCTGTGCGTCAAGTCACCCCAGATGTTTTACAATAAATATAACTTTTTGTTTTATTAGTCTATAGAACTTTCTTTAATTTCTTTGATAGATCTTTCAAAATGGCACTTATAATATTTTTTCTTCTTTAGGGACAGTGGTTTCGTTTCGGTTTTGAACAAGCTCTGCGCCCAACATTATTCCCTTCCTCCACTCGAACAACCAACTGGATTTAATCCTGCCACTCTTCGCGCTGTAACAATTAACAAAACATGGTTTCTTGAACAAGTCAAACTCAGGTGAGATTTTTTTCTCAATTTTTTTTTGTTTTATTTTTAATCCCTTGCAAAAAAGCGATTTTTAAACAGTGATCATCCCACCTCTGACACTATTCAATAAAAATAAAGATTTCAAGTTTTTTAATCTCTAATTTAAGTCATTATTATTAAAATTATAATATTTTACAGAAGTGGAGAAGAAGGTTCCGAATGTGCGCGGCTATTAAGTCAACTTGACTACGAAGATATTGGCCAAGTTTTAAGTCACGTCGGTTTCAACCTCAGCAATTTGGCAAGCTGCCTGACCCTTGGAGCGCATCTTTCTTTAGAGGTAAATCTCTTTTCTTTTTCTTTTTGGCACTGTGAAAGGCCCCTGGCTAAGCTCTGTGAATCCACAATTTCTGGTTTATTTAATACAACGAGTGGTGTACTTCGAATTATATTCAAATTAAATATTATAAATTCATGGCTCAGAGCTAAATTTGTGTATAAATAAATAAATATAAAATAAATTAAGAAAATTATTTTGGAAATAGTCAAATAATAATAAAAATAAATTGAATGGTTTAGCGAATAATGAAGCGACCCTTCTTAAACTTTTCCATTGTTCTAATAGAGAGGGGCACATAATAAATTAATATTAAGATTTGTTTTTAATTTTAGTTAACTCAATCGAATGAAGACCAATCTCTGCCAGATCGTATTCCAGAAGGACAATTATTCAAGGCAGCCCGTCAATCTACCCTCGATCACGTCGCCAATTTGAGGGAATGGATCCCAAAACCTCATCAGGTAAATAAACTGTTCTATTTTGAACTAACTTCGCTTGCTTTTATCACGAATACGCTTACCTTATTTAATGTTTCCATAGATTAATTATACCAGGTATATATATATATATATATATATATACTGCGCGTCAAAGAAAACGTAACACTTTGTTTCCTCTTAAAAAGACCTGTTTTTATCTATCTTAATGATACTGTAATTTAAGAAACATTTTATATGAAATATCAAGTATATTGAACACAAATCCATATCATTTTAATAAATAATTAAAATTTAAATAAAACAAAGAAATTTTTTCATTAACGCCAAATTTCTAAAATTTTAAAATAATCTTTCCATTTCAGTTTTTCTCTGTCTATTTTATTGGAAATTCTTATAAAAACAAAATTTTTAATTAATATCCAACAAAACATATCGAGATTATGTTTATTTGTCCCTCAAATTGAAAATCGACATATTTTTCTTGATTTTATTTAAATTGTATTAAATTGATATGGATTTGTATTAAATTTACTTAGAAATGTACAAGTTATTTCATATTAAATGTTTTTTAAGGGAATGGTTCAGATAGTGTATAAAATCCGCTATGACACATTCATAAAGACTTTATGCCAGCTCTGGTTCAAACAAGGAAACCAAGCGTCAGCTGGAAAAATTGAATAATAAAAAACTATATCTGCTTTTTCTTATTTTTCTTCTAAATTAGAGGCTTTATTTTTCTCCAGGACTCTTGTCTCGTGGAGCCTCAGCCTCAATCTAGTGATATTCACTACTTAGAGGCTAGATCATTACTTTTACACATAGAGCAATATACCTGAGACAGAAAGGTCCTCCTTGGTCTATACTCTGTGACAGGGCCGGATCTAGGGGGGGGGGAGCAGTGGGTGCGTGTGCCCCGGGCGGATTAAAGAAAGATTTACTAAAAAAAAGGTAAAATTATATGAATTTTGTATAGAAAATTTTAAGGAAGGGGCGGCAAATTAAATTTTGCCCTCCTTAAAAAATCTCCTAGTTCCGGCCCTGCTCTGTGATACTAGAATCAAACAGTGAAGTGTTTCCATCATATAATTACCAATCTATTTGTGATTTTTTATATTTAAATGATGGAGTTTATAAAATTACAAAATTAAGAAGATTATTTAAAACTGAATGAAGTTTTGTTTAAAAAGTTAGTTACCAACTAAAAAAAAAAGCTCAAAAATTATTATAATTGAATTGAGTAAATCAGCTTTATTTCACAGGTGTATTCTCCTGGACATCAAGCTGCAAAATACAGCCGCCGTCTCGATCAACTGTTTTCTGATGCCAGCTTCATCGACAAGCTATTTGAGTTGGCGCCAGCCGTCCGTTGCCTGACGGAAACGTCTCGTCAACTTGGCCAACCTTTGCCATCCAATTCGCTTAATCACCTGGCCAAGTTTGCTATCCTCTGTCTGGAAGCATGCCATTGGCTCACTTGGGAGACTCCTCTGACACCTCATCGACTTTCAGCTGCCTTGGGCTGTGCAGATGCTCTGCTTCGGGAACCTTCACTTGCGATCATTGTGGGACAAAAACCCAGTTGGGTAGGCTCTGGGGCTGCTTCTCTTACTGCGCTAGCGCAACGGCTTCTCGGCAGTGACAGGCTTCCCGTCCTTGAGCCCAAAGGTACAAATACCATCAAATAAATACCCGAAACTCAATGAAAATAAAAATATTTTTATTATTCAAGGTCTCGAGGCGGCAATGGCAAGCCCCGAAACAGCAGCAGCTGCTTTAGCAAGTCACCAGCTGGCTATTCTCGTGCTTTGGTTGGAACATTCGAGGTGTCGACTTCCAGATACTCCTCAATTCATCGCCGATCCATTCAGGTTAACTTTTATTTTATTTTTATCCTTTTATTTTTCTTTTAACTAAAGAATTGTTTATAATTTACTTTTAGAGGACTTGTCGTGAGTCTTTCAAGAACCTCCCTAGTTAATTCCTACGTCTCTACGCCCCCGGATGCCTGGCGACAAGGATGGACTCCTGAATTGACTGGTACTTGGCGTACTTCCGTCCCAGCCTTACCCGTCCATTACCTTCAGGTGAATTTATTTTTTCCTCCTACATACTTAATCAATTTATTAAATTTTATTTAATTTTATAGGAATTAGAAACATTACAACAACTTGTGTTCCGAGTGCAACTTCTTGGTTGGACGTCCAGACAACAATTTGAAGAAATTTGGATGGGCCTGCTAAGTGTATTAAGTTCATATCCTACAGCAGGAGCGGCACCTGATGAGCTCGCAATTATGCTACAAGTAAAGTTTTTTTTATCATACTTTGTAGTGAGTATATATTCAGTATAAAAGGAGGCAAGTGGCTAAGCTGTGAATTACTTATCTGAAGTCTCAACACGACTCGGGTTCGAATCCAGGTTGCTCAAAATAATTCAAACATTGCCGAAGTCTCCGCTTATGCTAGGGAAGTGGAAGAAAATCTCACCCCACAGACACAAAGGGCTCCATTTGATGTAGCCTAAGTGCCTTATATTTGTCTGGGTAACCCAGGAACTGCCCGGGTGGCTGAGAAGGAGGGGTGCTTCATAATTCCAAATATTCAGTATATAAACAAAAGATTTTTTGCGCCGTTCGCTAAACGAGGGTTTAGAAATATAATGCCAATATGTAGTGCTCGTCCCCCCCCCCCCCCCCCACGCCTCTCCCCCACCCCCGTGGCCGAGAGCCTAAAGTTGTTGACGAATGTCAATAATGATAGGCCGGAAGCCAAGGATTTTTATTTTTTTTTTTTTTAGGACATATTTCATAAAAAAATACTATTACTTATAGCATTTGAAACAATATTCCGTGCTTAACTCAATTTTTAATTTTTTGGCGCTTGACACACTAATGCATAACAGGATCCAAATAAATGTGTCTGGACCTTCTTATATATATCGTTTATAAATAATGTGTATCGTTGAAAGACTATATGGCCTAAGATGCTGAAAAGGCTTAAAAAGCTGAATATTTAACGAAACTTTAATTATTTCAATTGCTAATTTCTTGAAAACAAAGGTGCATCGCGATTTAGATTTTCTTTCTACCCTCAACCTCCACTATCGAATAAACTCTCGCCTACTTCTTGTGAGTCAGAAAGCTCCCAGATCTTGGACTATGAGTGGCCTCGACAAAAACCAATTGCATTTTTCTTTTGATTTCAGGCTAGTAGTCTTGCTGTCCAAGCTATCACAGGCCTTTTAGTTCAAACTCTGCTCCTTCCTGTTCCCGGTAACCCAAATGCGAGCCGACTTCTTCATCAACCAAGAGAAAAACCTCCTCATGCTTCTAGGTAAAATTACCTTTTTATAATAAATAAATAAATAATCTTTGAAAATAATAAATTAACGACCTTACAGCCTCGGCCAACTCAAATCAATCCACGAGCGACTCGCCTGGGCATTGCAAGGACATGGACATGATGCTCATATTCATCTTGGCCATGTGTTCACTCGCGGAAATCTTGAACGCATAAATACTTGTAATCGTTATAGATTAGGCCAAGTTTCACTTGAATATCTTTGGACTGCCACAGGAGTAAATCCTTCAAAAGGAAATGGTAAATTAAATTATTATTACTAGCCGCTCCTCCCGCCTTCGGCATCTAGTCGGACCCCCTCCCTGGATTGGGCCCGCCTGCGGCGGACCCTCGCCATTTCTTAAACAAGTGCCGCAATTTTTCAGTCAACTCATTTCAAGCAATTGTATATATAAATAAAAAAATAATAAAATAAAAATCAATAAACAATAATAAAATTACATATTTGGCTTATTATAAAATAACACTCTCTTATCCCTCTAAATAAAAATCTATATGGGCCATTCTACAAAAATGGGTTAACTTTGTTGAAATGCACAATTTGTAACTTTGATTCCAGTAGTTTGTAATGGTTTTGATAGACAATAAATTAATTTTATTGTATCCATATATTAACACTCAGCTTTTTTATATAAATATATTGTATAATATTGTATTGCTTATCAGCCAAGAGTTTTTTTTTTTTTTTTTTTAAACATTCACACTTTTTTCTCATTCACACACACATTCACACAGTCTTTTCGGCAACTGAGGCCATTTAAGACTTTTTACGATAATCAGTATGTTTAATATATCAATTGTGGGGTCCAGGCATTTTTATTTAAGTCATTTGGTATCCAAATGCCTTAAATAAAATTATCGGACTGCCTGGGGTCCGAACCCGAGACGTTCGGTATAGAACAGCCAAGAGTTAGAGCCTTAGCTTTTTGTCAGTCCCCTGGTTGAAAAACTTCCAAGGGACTGACGTTTTTTTTATATACAACACAAAAAACCTGTTAATTAATATGGAATATTTTTTTCTTTTATATATTAAATACAACAATGAAAAGACAGCAAATTGAGTATATTGTTAAGATAAATATGACGCTCGAATCGAGGTACGCGACTTTGAAATAAAAACAAATAATGTAAATTTATTTAAAATAAAAATTTTTGACTTAACAAAGCTTAATAAAATAAATATATAAATCTAATAGTTTAAAATAAATTTGCATTTAAATGTTCACTTTTGGAGTAGGCGCGATCACTGAATTAATTGCAATTAACCGAAGTCAGCCCATTTTTGTAGAATGAAACACATATATCTTGACGAGTGTCCGCCCGTCTGTCTATCTTTATCCACTCTGTGCCCCATTCCCTATCTCTTTAAAGAAAAAAAAAAAGAAAAATTTAATTATATAACTTTTTTTTTTATTATTTTTCATTTGATAGATTTAATTATTTTAATTAATTGGCTTTAATTTTTCCTAAGGCAGGTCGAAACTCAATGCTTTCCAATGGGCAAATTCAAATTTTTTGCGCCTCCCCTTTGAGAATTTCGGGACCCGAGTATTTTTCCTGGACTCCCCATAACGTCCTCTATAGGTCTTACAAAATTACAGCAAGCTGATCAAACAGAGCGAGACAGAGGAAGAGACGAACACTCCGCTATTATATATATAGATTATTATATCACATCGCAAAATAACTTATCTTTTGTTATTTTTAGCTTCAAATTTATGTCAAAAACGGATACATGCGTTGACTACGTCAGGTTTAGATGTTCATTCATGTATCCATTTTTTGTTAGACCTTTATACACAATGGACTTCACCACAGGTGAATATTTCTAAATAATCAAATTAAAATTAAATCTAATATTCGTTTTTTTTAAATAGTCAGGGACTCCGTTGCCTTTGGTGACCGAAGCAGTCCGTTCTCTGATAAGCCTCTCTGATTTGCTCACTGAACCCGCTCATTTCCAATGGATGTTGTCTGCTTGTCTCGATTTATCACGGAGTCCTCTCGCCGAGCACGATCTTCTCTCACAATATCTTGTCATTGCTGTCTGTAAATCTTCAGCTGTACTTAAACCGGTAAGAGAAAACGGAAGAGTTGCAGAGAATATTTTTTTAATATCGATAATAATTTGTATTTTTTTTAGGAACCGGAAGTTCTGGAACGTGTAAAGAAACTCGTTGAGTTAAGTTTACGAAGCGGCTTTTTGCCCAGTCGACTAGCTGGGCTGCATGGTTTGCTTTATTTAATCCAAGCTGGCACTTGGCACGCAGCTGGCGAAGAATTGCAACAGATCATTGCTCTTTCGCATGAATATCTCTCCAAGCATTTAGAACAGGCGTAAGTATTTATTCATACAAAGATAAAAATCATCTGCAAAATGTTTCCCATTTTACTTCTAAGAATGTTTGGACATTCATTCTGTATCCTTTAAGGTCTTTTTCGGCATCTAATTGTAAGACCATTTAGACCCCATCCCTATTTATTTCAAATGATTAGTAGCAGTGGCGGCTCGTGAGTTTAATGCCCGGGGGGCGCACCACCGGGGTGTCTGGGGGGCCCCCAAGAGAACACTAAACCATACACACTAAATCACACTACATACCAATCACACATTCGTTAAACACTTAGAATGCGGTTAAAAAGTTAAGGAACGCTGGCGCCTGTGCGGCGACTAGCTGATGCTTCGCTCTGCGCATGCTCGGACGGCGTCCCAAAGCTCCCATTCGGCTCAAGCTTACACGCGTCATAGCACCAGCAGCCCCCACCACACCTCTCTCCGTATAACTGCATGTTGATGGATTGGGGCGTTCAGGACAGCGTCCGACGGCTATAAATACGCACTTTTCGCGCCATTTTTGCCTGTTTTTCTCCTATATTTTCGATGTACGCGACTGATAAAACACTTTGGTTAGTTAGATGTATAATTATAATTGAATGGGTGTTTAATTATTTTTTATTTTTTCAAATCTTTAGGAGGGGCGGCGTCCGAGAGTCCTTATGGGCGAGCCGCCACTGATTAGTAGTCAAATCAAATGAAATAGATTTTTCTCGCCTGGGACGGGAGGCGAACCCGGGACCCCGGCACGAGAAGCTAGTGTCTTCTCTCTTAGCCACGGGTCATGGGCAATATGTAAATATGTTTTGGATCTAAATTAAAGAAAGCTATTGAGTGAATGGCCAAAACGATGGATTCTATACAAATAGATCTATTGCTAATACTTTTGAAAAGTATCAATAGCAATTTCGTTTTCTTGTCAAAGATTTATTTAATTTTTAATTTATTTTGAACACAAGAATGTAGATATAAGAAAATCTGGAGATGATATTCAGGCCAATTTATTCTCCCACCCCGCTATACGTCTGCGTTTCAGGATTCACACGACTCCTTCTTCAGGACCTTATAGCTAACAAGATAAAAAGCACATATCGCCTGCTAAGAATGCTGAGTGGCGAAAGTCCAAAAATTCAATTTTTGAGTTAAGCCTACGAAACGTTGTTCAAACGTATTTTCTTTTGAGTGGCAAAGTGGCGAAAATATATTTCCATTTTTTGCCAGTGATTCTAGCCTATTCATTTGTTGCCCGGCTTTTAAATAAATATGTTTATAAAACTTTCAAACGTCTTTTCTCCAATTGTTCAATTTTGGTCTTTTGCCACTCAGCATTCTCAGCAGACGATATGTGCTTTTTATTTTGTTAACTATCAGGTCCTGAAGAAGGTGTCGTTTGAACTCCGAAACGTAGATGTATAGCGGAAGGAGAAAATCCGAATAATTTGCCTGAATATCATCTCTAGAATTTTATTTTTCTACTTCCTTTTCAATAATATCAACCAGGCTGTCCCCTATCTTGATCTTTTCTTGAACAGATAACAATAGTAGTGGAAGTACACTTTATAATAAAAATTTTCTAATCAATAAAGAAAGTTGTATGCTGTGCTTAACGCTTAAGTCCCACTTTTTTTTAATAAAGATTCACTAAAAGGACAATTTTGTTCTTCTACTCTCAATAATTTAGACCTCAAGTATTTATTAAAATATTATAATTCTAAATGATTTCAGAGGTCAAGATGAACATGGTCTTGTGATGTGGGCCCTCGCTTTTGAACTTCTTTCACGAGAAACCTCAGGGAACACCGAGACTCATTCTTCTTCTTCTTCTTCTTCTGAGCCTGATTTCATCCAAATGGCACTGACAATGGCTCCGACAGCTTCTCCCAATCTTCATCTAGTCATGTTACAGGTATGTATTTACTTGTTTTTGTTTTCTATTGAGGCACGAAGAAAAAAGCATGACACATTCAAGCCTGGATGTTGCGGATATCTATGCAAACCACCCTCAGAGCTACAAATTATAAAATCGAACAACATAATATTATCAAATAAAATTATTAATAACCTGAAATATTGTCAATGAAGTTCATCCAGTAATAAAATGGTATATAGTCTAAAAAAAACTTCTAAATAATGATTGCCTTTCCCTTTTTCCCCCTCTATGAATTATATTTAATCAAATAAAACACATAGGAATTATAAAAACAGGGACGTAGATAAAGATCGAGAGAACTCTGAACCCCCCCCCCCCGAAATTTTTAATATTCACATATATATTTGTATAATTTCGTTTGCATAAATAAATGTAATAAAGCGAAATAGCCAGGACTTCTGGCAATAAGGAGGATAAAACACTTTAGGCTCTACTAAAATGACCCGCTACAAAATGAAATATAGGCTATATCAATAGATTTAAAAAGAAATTAATGAAACTAAAAAAAATTTTTTAAATTGAAATTTCTTTTTTATTGTTAATAAATAAGGATCAACTTGCCTAAAAAATAGATCGAAAAATAATTAATGAAACTAAAAAAATTTTTTAAATTGAAATTCCTTTTTTATTGTTAATAAATAAGGATCAACTTGCCTAAAAAATAGATCGAAAAATAATCTACACTTTTGAAGAAGGCAACAATTCTATTGTTTTTAATATTGATTATTATTGCAGGGCTTGGAACGTCTTGTGGTCTCTCGTCTTCTTCCAAATAAATATAGTGATCAAGTAACCAAATTGGCTGTCGAACGAATGCGTAATTCTAATCCAGCTCTCTCATTTGCTGCCCTTCAATTACTTATATCCTGTATGTATACAGGTAAGATAATAAAACAAGAAAAAATATTTCGTCTTATTGGTTCCAACTATTTCTTTAAAACCCTGTTTGTATCAAATTCATGATTATTTAAAATGTATTCAAATCGGAGCCTAAAATTAGCCATTAACTTGATCCACACAAGCTTCAAATTGTCCTTTTGAGTGGGGTACGCTGCACTTTGCGAAACACTTTAATAATCTAATTTTTTTTTATTAATTTTCCTTTTTAGAACGTTTTCTAAATCCTGTAGACTCTGGTCCTGAGACAGTGGTTCAAGCAATTGAGAGGACATCAGCTATTTTCGATAGGTATTTTATCCTGAGTTAATAAATATATATATTTTTTTTTTAATATACTGTTTTTTTTTTTTTTTTTTAGAATAAAACGCGGTTACCCATTCGAAGTGGAGGCTGTTTGTTCTATTTTGCCTCAATTATTGACTGATTTATTTCCACCGTCTGAAATTCTCACAAAAGTGATTGGCGAGTTTTTATCACCACAACAGCCGCATCCAAAACAACTCGCTGCCGTCGTCTTCCAGGTATATAAATAAATTAAAAGCATTTTGTTTATTTAGTTTCAATCTGGGATCACAGATTATTTTTTAGTAACATGTTTACGCATATCTTTACATTATATCAATACTATAAAAAAAAGATCAAGAAAATCAATATTTTACATCAATTTGCAAGCATATAATCACAATAAATGCTTAATAACTAAAAAATAAAATAATTCTAAGGCATAGATCGAATGACTTTAATATGTGTCTGCTCTCAGTCTGTTCAGGTTTTGTTTGATTTTTGAGATAATCCCTCTGAACTTTCTTTTCTATTTGAAGTTTGTTTCTAAATTTAAACTTTAAAATAAACTACTGTGGTAAACCGATTTGGCAAAAATAAGAAGTATATTTGATTGGAAGATTGATTCTAGAGGGGTTTGGGTTTAAAAACCTCCTTGCAAATTATTAACCCTCTGGACTGCGACTAAAGGTACAGTGAGAGACAATATTAAGTGCCACCCATGCGTTTTCTACTTGTGATTATTTCATTGTTTTTATAAAAGAAAATGAAAATATTTATTGGAAACTTTCTAGGTTTGAACCATGAAAATTTCCATTAAAAAATATATAATGTTTTTTTAAAAACAATGAAATAATCACGAGTAGAAAACACATGAGTGGGACTTAATATTGCCCCTCACCATACTCCCTTTATCCCTCTCTGAGTTGAATGATTGATAGTATACGATTATTCTCTTAGCTTAACTCATGTTGATGTGACTCGGGGGCGTATTTCCGAAGTGGCGAACTAGGCGCGCTCCTGGGACGGCAAATTTTAAAAAACAATACAAACCCTCTAACTGAAAGGTATTTGATGTTGAAAAGGTAGCTATAGGTAATGAGACGTCCACCTGGGTTTCTCAATGTTGGGGTGGTTGAAGGGTGAGGGAGGGGGCAGCAAGAGCCCACTGCCTAGGGGCGGCAAATGCCTAAATCCACCCCTGGGGATCTTGGTGTGGTGTATGAGCAAATTAATTTTTTGACCGCATTTTGAGGAGATGCATTTTAAATGCTTGGTTTCATTTTAAGAATCTCAAGACACTTTGATCAACTCGATCCGATCTCTCATACGGCCTCTCGATGTTTGAATATTGCGGCATTGTCTGAAGCCCCATCTATCGAGCATATTTCGAGAAATTAAAAAGGATCCAATGTAATTTTCTAAACTTTTTACTTTCTCGTACCTCTATATATGTTAATATAGAGAGAAAGAAAGTATTGGTTTCATGTCAAAAATTCGATGTCGAGATTTTGATGGATCTTCACGTTTTGAGGTCCCCTGAATCCAAAAAAGTGGTTTTCGCGACATGGTCTGTCTGTGTGTCTGTGTGTGTGTGTGTGTGTGTTCTGTGAACAAAATATCTCAAGAACGAAAAGAGCCAGGAGGTTGAAATTTTATATTTAAGTTAGACACCCCCATGGGACGTGACACGAAGCTTTTGAACAAAATCGACCAAAAAGTACTAGCACTTTACTGATGCACTTTTTCAGTTTTTTTCGATTTTCTCAAAATTTGCTCCAACGATTTTTTTTAAAATTCATATATCAACTATTTTTTAGTTGCTCTTTAAAATGTATATTCTCATTTTGTGATTGAAATCTTCTGAAGACCACTTTACTCTTGTTCTCCATAGAAAATATAGGAGAAATGGTTGCCATGGTAACAAAATATAAACATTTTGCCATACTTATAAATTTCACATCTTGAAAATCGAATGTACCATACTGTCGGAAACTAAATACATGTCGACACAAAAAATCTGGTGTGACAAGCACAGTACACAACTTTCGATTACCGAAGGTAAGAGAAAGTTGTGTGCTGTGCGCCAGTCACACCAGATTTTTATACTTTAAAACACATGGCCACTATCTTTATGATGTAGGGAGGCCGTCTATCTTACCAGCCCTATCCATGTTGTTATCGATGACACTATTTCGTTATTCTTTCTTGACTTCTACGCTCCCCCTTCTTACTTTCCGCATCACATATAGATCTCCTATGAAATAATGAGTATGGGCACGTCGATGTCTCCTTGGACCACTGAGTTCTATGACTGTTGTATTAGTGGTCTATATGTCTGAATAAATAAATGATCAAGAAGAGGATCAATCATAGGAATAGCCAATTGCCCAACCCTTGTGTCCTTGTTGCGTATAACTGAAAAAGATATTTATTGCTAGTTGGATTTTTACGACAATCCGAGCTCGAGCCTAATTTTACCTCCGTTCAATAAGCCACAGATTGTCCGATAAGCCAAGGCCTCCTTGCATGTTTTCTATTAAAATGTAAACAAAACCTTAATGATTCAAATATAATCTGTGAACCCGGTCTTATAGTATTAGTATAAATTTAGAAAAAATAAGAGCCTAATATTTTGTTTTTCTTTGACAGGTGTTTGAACAAGCATGGCGTCAATCGCAATTGCCGCTTATCCAAGATTGGGTTGTGTTTAGTCTTTCAAATTTCACCACTTGTTCTACTTTAGGAATGGCTGCCTGGTGGCTCACCTGCTTTTTTATTAGTGCTTCGACCAATACCTGGCTCCGAGCTGTGTATCCTTTTTTTTTCTCAAATCAATTATCGTGGTCGAAAATAATTGATTTCATTTCATCAATTATAATACGTAGTTTTTATGCCAAAGAATTTTTTTTTTTTTTTCAATTTTATATTTATCCTTAATATCTCTTTAGATTTCCTCGCGTTCAAACTAGAATAGGTCGATGTGATCCCGAAGATTCCAAACTACTTTGTATTGCTGCTGCGGATTTTTATCATCAAGTGCGTAAAGTATATTTATTTTTAAAATTAATTATTAAATTAAACACGCTTTATACTCAGCCCAGGGACGCCGACAGATGAAGGCCGGGGGGAGGGGATACATTTCTAATGAAAAAAAAATTAAATTTTTTTCCTGAGCCCTTTAAAATCCATCTCTAAATGAGGTCATTAAAAAATGAAATATAATATTTGGCTGATATCCCTCTATTATAACCCTATCACAGCCACAGCTTCAATTTTATTGAACCTCGAACATTTCATAAAAATGTGAAATATTCCCCTATTTATTTGAATTGTTTGGTAGCCAATAGGATTTAAATAAATTTTTGTGGACAAATGGCCAGCATGCATAACCACTACACCAAGGCCCGGGGCAAAATTTAAACTTTTTTTTTTTGTGAGGGGGGGATCTGTATTATTAAACAGCCCCGGGCCCTGACTGCTGCTGAGCTCGATATTCTAAAAAAGTATAGAGGCAGAAAATAATCGTTCTTCCTTTCTAGATGCACAGAAGCGGGAAAGTTGCGGTTTGATTGCTTCTTAGTAATGGAGTGGGAAATAACATTTAGCTTCATAATTTTAATACCAGAAGCAGGAGGTTTACTTGGCGTGTAGTTGCAGGTGGAGATGCAAAATAAATAAAATTTTTTATTGTCAGGATTTTTTATTATTGATGCCCAACCGCAGTAAATTGGTTTCGGTTAACAAAAGTAACCATCATCAGGTCTGAAATTTATAAAATTAATTGATAAAATGCGGCAAGTCATCCAAAAACATCAGTCAATTTAAAATATTCAAAATAATAGTAAAAACTCACCAAAATCCTATATATTTCGAGATTACAAAAGAAACTACTTCCCATGATATTAGAAATAATTTCAAAAGCGCCTATAGCAACTTGGTCGGAAGACTCACAATCGTGAATGTCAATATATGTGTATATATGTATAGAAAGCTCGGAATGTCAAAGGCCTAGTAACAAAATCGAAAATTAATATAAGTGAAAACAATAAAATAAAATAAAACGGTGAAACGTTTCATTCGTCAGTAGGCAAATGGCCTTTGTCTAGATCTAGTAAAAATTTTTATTATCACTAAAATCAATTAACGATAAATTTAACAAAATAATTTTAGAATAGGCGAAATAGGTTGTGATAATGGCTAGAGTAGATATGTTAGAGTTCAAAATAAATATTATTTCGCCTGTCAAAAATTGTCCTGTTTCAAGAGGGGTATGATTGGTTGATGGTTTTAAGATTTTCTTTTTTTGTGCTCTTGACTGGACTTTCATTTTGATTGAATTATCACAATGACTTAGGACTTCGACTCATGGGCGTAACTAGAGAATTTGGCTGGGGGGGGGGGCATGGGACCAGCTATCCTCCGGGGGGCCAGGAAAGCCCCATATTTTCTCAATTTTTCTTGGGGCAGGGAGCTTTCTGGTGGGAGGGGGGGCAGGTCCCCCCGGCACCCCCTAGTTACGCCCATGTCAACAATAGAAAAATGTATTAAATATTATTGATTGAGTGTTATAGTCAGTTCTTCTGGTTTTTTCCTTCAGGCTCTATTTCCATTGTTATTCTCTCGTCACACAATCCCTAGCTCCATTGAGGTTCCAGAGGTTTCAGAGATTACTCTAGCAATAAAATTATATTTTTTAAAAACTACCCGATTCAATAATCTCTCATCATACAAGAGTCAGATGATGATATCAATTCTATTTATTTATTTATTGTTTGTTTGTTTGTTTTTTATTTTCAAAACGCATATGATATTTTAAAAATTAAATAGTATTCATGTGAGTGAGTAATTAAATACAATAATTTATTATTATTTAATTATTATAATTAACTCAGAATAAATGCTTGGGTTAAATGCCCTTAAAAAAAGATCCACAGATTATAATATTTCAGAGAAATGATATTTTTGATTAATTTTTGCTTTTTTTTTAACATCAGATTATATGGATATAATTTTTCCAATGAGTATGTTATTAAATTTTAATAATATTTTATACAAGGGGAAAAAAAGATCTCGTGTGATAAGCAGATAACAAAAATTTATCTCTTTGTTATTTTAACCCTGACATGCGCATTCAGGATCAATATAAAAAATTCCTTTATATTTATTTAATATATAGAGAATATTTTATTTTTTCTAAACGAACAAAATGAAAACAAAATAAAAAAATCAATAAAGCTTTTTTTGGCCAAAATGGCATACAAATGCCGAAGGCCAATAAATAAATAAATAAAGCTTTTTTCAATTTTATAATATATCAAAAAATCTGGTGTGACTGGTCGCACAGCACACAACTTCCTATTACCTTTGGTAATCGAAAGTTGTGCTCTGTGCTTGTCACACCAGATTTTTTGTGTCAACATATATTTATAATAGTTTCCGACAGTATGGTACATTCGAAAGATATACATTTTTTTTTAAGGTCTTTTTCGGCATCAAAGGCCATTTAGACCCCATCCCTGTTTTACTCCAGCTTTCTGGCTTTTTACCTAAATTTCTGTCTTTTTTTCCCGGAATCTCCATCTTTTTGCGACCAGACACACCAGGTTTTTTCCAAACTAGGAGCGTGTCCTTTTTTAAAATTTAAATATTCCAATGGAAGGCAGGTGCAGCCAAAAAATTAAAAGGTTCTGGATGCTTACAGGATAGCGAGACGTTTCGGGTCATTTCAAAGTCAAACAAAAAATTTTTATCGCTCACCTTGTGTATGTTTTCTTTAGGAAAATAAGAAAACATTATTCATCCTGCTCTTCTCAAATTTTTCACTTATTAATGAGAAAAAAGATATTTCATTTTTCACCTCAGAGCTGGAAATATAAGCAAAACAAAATGTGACTCTAAACCCCAAGGCGAAGAGGAAAAAAATCGACGCTAATTTAAAATAGGGTTACCATAGATAAATCGCGGTCGAGATTTTTATTCGAGAAAGAAAATCCAACTGAGCATCTTAGTTTTTATTTTATATAGCATAATAAGTTATTAATTTTTTTGAAATTATATTTTCACTTATTTGTCTCTATCCAGGTCTGTTTGAGCAACTTTTGAAATTTCAAAATTAAGTTTTATATAATCAAAGAGGATGTTCTAAAGATTATGGGAAAATTATTTTCTCATTAAAATTCCTAAAACTATTTGACTTATTAATTTTCGAACTTATGATTTTTCTCCTAGGCAATGAATGTGAAAGATATCCAAATCTATGAATCAAGCCTGTCTGCTCTCGAAATAATTTAATCAAATACAAAGAGAGAGCCTTCTATGACTAGTGCTTTCTTAATGTGAAGAAAAGGCAAAATGTTTGCCAAATACGTTTGTCCTTTATTCATGCAGTACTAGGGAAATGCAAGGGACCGCCTTAGGCGAGGAAAAACAAAAAAGGTGGATCCAAGGTATATTTTGTATTTCTTTAGGTGGTTACTCGTCGAACAGGGATGCTGTTTTTTCAAGTTGGAGTTTGAAATAAATTTATTAAAACACAACTATTTAGTTGAATTATTTGTTTTTTTATTTTTTGGCCAACTGTGTACATATTTCAGTTTCGGCAATAAGCCATCTTCAGGGCCTGTCAATCAAAAATAAAATCTTAAATATATACAAATCAACATAGTATTTAACATGACATTCCTTCAAATAAAAATCTCTCATTTGTCTGGTCCTTGGAATGAAAATTTTACACATCAATGGTTGTAAATGTAACAATTATATACATACACACACATATATATATACCGTATATATATATATATATATATATATATTCATACATAAATAAAAGAACACTGAATTATACAGTTCGTCGTTATCTATAATAAGATGTTATATTATTAAAATATCAAAAAATTAATGTGTATTTTGTTAAGCTTTTTAGCGAGATTTTTCACACAATTATATGAACATACATATTTACTCACATGTTTCTTATATATACAGTACATTAATATATTTTATTTTTTCAGTTAACGGACAAGAGCCAGCGACAGACATTCGTAGCTGCGTTCCAGGCCGCCGCTCAGCAGCCACAGACACCGTTCTCTGATCTGATCGCCTGCCTCTAGAGAAATCGACGCTCATAAATCCATTCCGTATATCATATCCAAAACAAGTAAATAGTGATGGGTTATTTTCAGAATGGGTCAGCGAGAAAACGAGGAACAAATAGACAAAGATTAATGACAATTGAGAAAGAAGAAAAAGAATTTAAACAAAGATCAAAGATCAATGAGAGTTCGCCTATCATCATGAAGTGCCCAAATCTTGGTATTAAATAACTCATTAAATTTACTCGCTATATTCCTCAAAAAAGGATTCATTTATGCGCATAGGGACTAAACCTGGACACTTTCTATGATGATAGTTCCGTCTCATTGAAAGACTTCTTTGGCTGTTCCTGAACAACACTCAGCCAGAGAAAGAAATATAAATAAATACATATCTTTTTTTTAACAAGTCTAAATGAAATGCTTTTTTAGAAAGAAAATAAATGTTACACACTATGAGGTCAAAATTTATTAAAAAAGATATTTTATTTTCTCTGATTGCTGACTTCTTTCTTTTTTGTCATTAAAAACGGATCAATTCATCACTTTCAAAATATTTCATCAGCTGATTTGTAAAATATTTTTTTTTTATTTCATAAGAAAATGGAGAGTCAATCATAAGAGTGAATGTCATTAAAAAAATGTTTATTTTATTGGAAAATAAACTGATTTTCTAAATTAAATACTCTTTTGAGTCCATTGGCTTCTATCAGTCCAACAGTCCATCGCTGATTGGTCTTGCTTATTGTAAGATTTTTGTGGCTGTTGTTCTTTTATGATAATAACACAGATGTCTTTGTGACTCATTTATTGTACTAAAGATGAATATTTCCATTTATTCCTCTGAATAAAATGCCTGGAATAAATGGGTTTACATTTATTTTGCTTCTGAACGCTGAGTCCGAATATTTACAAAAATTCCAGAGAAGCTTATTCAAACATATGTTAATTAAGGATTCACAAGCGATAACCCTCTATAAAATTTAGACCAAAACGTTAAGTGGGAGTTTTATTGTGTGCATGGGCGTATCTAGAGAATTTGGCTGAGGGGGGGGGGCATGGGACCAGCTATCCTCCGGGGGGCCTGGAAAGCCCCATATTTTCTCAATTTTTCTTGGGGCAGGGAGCTTTCTGGGGGGGGTCAGGCCCCCTAGTTAAGCCCATGATTGTGTGGCGCACCAGGCCGGAGGTGCAAAGTTTTTTTTTTTTTTACAAATGAATCTTTTTAACATTCTATATATAGTGACGCTTAGACCTGATCCACTTTCAAAAGATTCCCTCAAGAATGAGAGGCCCTTAAAAAATCAACCCCCCTCCCCCCCTCCCCCATGGACGTGCCGCTGTATTATAAAATAATTTTAAAATTAATTTATCTTTTAGATTTTTTATTTAAAAAAAAAAAAAGAAATTTTTTATTCATTTTTTTAGAATTGACTTTCCATCACTTGGTACTGATCAAGAAAATTTAAATTTTTAAATATTAATACTGGATCATGTACTATATAATTTTAATTTGGAACATTTGAAGTATAAGATTTTATATACTCGTGGGTCTAAAAAATTTTTTAATAACCCGAGCTCATTGTCCAAAAGCAAGAAGAAGGTTAACATAAACACAGGGCCGGATCTAGAGGGGGGCAGTGGGGGCGTATGCCCCAGGCGGCAGATATCAGGGGGCGGCAATTAAAGAAAGATTTACTAAAAAAAAGGTAAAATGATATGAATTTTGTGTAGAAAATTTTAAGGAGGGGGCGGCAAATTAAATTTTGCCCCCCTTAAAAAATCTCCTAGTTCCGGCCCTGCACAAACATTTTATGTGACAAATTCAATGCACTAGGGAAATAAATTCTGTATATTTTCCATTTTACTTATTTATAAAGTGAGGATTAAACCACCTGAACAAATTTTTTTGAGCTACCGTGTATAATAAATCCTGTTTTTACTTTAAGTAAATATTTATTAAATTTTTAATGCAAATTTCAAACAACTGGTTGAAATATAATTATTTTAAAATAATGGGCCTAGTTTTATCGATTTAAGAAATTTTTTTTTAAGGTCTTTTTCGGCATCTAAGGCCATTTAGACCCCATCCCTATTTATTTCAAATGATTTGTAGTGAAATCAAATGCAATAAATTTTTCTCGCTTGGGACGGGAAGCGAACCCGGGACTCCGGTGCGAGAGGCTAATGTCTTCTCACTGAGCTACGGCTCCAGGGCTATTTAAGAAATTCACAAGGTTTAAAATCATTTAAATTTTTTATTCATTTATTCATTAAAAGATAAAATAAAAAAATTAAAAACTTAATGATGAGAATCCTTTGAGAGTTTTTTAAGATACTGAAAAATCATTAATATATTTCAAAAAAAATTTAGTCGTTTGGTTCTTTTTATCTGAACTCGTTACCAGGGGCGGATTAAAGGGGGCGATCGCCCCCCCCCCCCCCCCCGAGAAGAAATTTAAAAAGTTATAAAAACTAGTAATCTAAAGAAATTATGATTTCCGATCTTTAGATGCTAGTGTTAACATCCCTACTCAAAAGGAAAAGGAAAAAAACTTTTACTTTACATTTAAAGATTTAAAAAAATAAAATAGCTTTTACTAGTCCCCCACTTGACATGCCCATGGACGTAACTAGGGGGTGTTGGGCGGGGGGGGGAGGGGGAGGGGCTCGTGGCCCCCAGAAATCTCCCTGTCCCAAGAAAAATTGAGAAAATATGGGGCATTCCAGCGAAGGGAGAATAGCTGGTCCCACGGGCCATGGGCCATGCCCCCCCCAGCCAAATTCTCTATTTACGCCCATGGACACCCAGATAGCACAGTACGTCTTATGTACGTAATTATAGATTACATTTTGTAATAATTAAGATGCCGAAAAGACAAAAAAAAATTTCATAGATTGGTAATAGGAAAATAACTAAATTTTTCACTAGGCTAATGACGTCAAAATAACTAAAGATTTCCGCCATCTTTTTATTTAGAGAAAATTAATTAATATTTTTAATCCGTCATCTTACCTATATTAATTTCATTATACAATAGGTACCTTTTACTTTTATTAATTAAAATGATTCACACCTATAAAAGCTCTCAAGATACCAAAAGGATTAGGATGCATTTGTTTCTTCTTGGCTGATCCATTTTTTTTTGAAAAATAGTACAAACAAAAAAATAGATTAGAGATTAATTTATCTAAGTGATTTCACTCAAGGGACAAGGTAAAAATTTTTATTTATCAGTTAAAATATATATTTTTTATTTGTATTGTAATAATAATAATAATCTTATTAATGTACGATTTTTAGTGTAAATGTGTAATATAGTGTTCTGAAGTGATGATTTGAGTGATATGCGAATGATAATGACATTAAAATATTCATTCCTTGTTATTCCATAAAAGGTTTCTTGTTTTTTAAATCCTTTTGATCAATTTTCCTCTAACCCCCGTTTTATCTATAATGATACATTAACTCCCAGAAAACAATGGAACAAGTAATTGAAGCTATTAGATTTTCCCTTTTCCAACAAGTAATTATTTGTTGTTTTTTTGAACTTTTATAGTTCTACCAAAAGTTTCCCCAGGGCTCTGACAGACCTTCTTTTCCACTGCTGCTCTTTCAACAAATATAAATGACAGATATCCAAGTACGTCTGCTTTCTGCATCAGGCCAAGAATATTTTCTTATTCCTGACTGTAGGCCGGAATAATTTTACTTTCTCTTACCCTATATATTTAGATTGGAGAGCACCGAGTCATTAATTCTATCGAGGGAGAATCGGTGCTTTTGCACAAAGCCTTCACTCACTTCAAATTACAGTATATATTTTTATATATCAAGATCTCATTATAAAATTAGTAATAGGTAAATAAAAGAATAGTAGCTAAAATTATTTCATTTATTGGCCCGCTAGGCTGACGTTTCAGTCTTGGTCAAGACCATCCTCAAAGCTGTCAATATAGGCATACAATTAATAACTCAATCATATATTCCATGAACATTCGGTTACAGATATTTAAAAATTAGTATGTAAAATGATTGAATTACCATTTAGAAAATACAAAAATAAATAAAATAAGCCAATTAGTTGAGTACAGACTGCCTGTATATATATTTTAGACAAAAAAATCATAATTTCTTTAGATGATTAGTTTTTAAAACTTTTTCAATTTTTCCTCGGAGGGGGCGGTCGCTTAATCGCCCTTAAGGGGGAGTTCCAGAGGCCTCAACTACAAAACCATATAACTCGATCAATTTTGAAGATATCGACCTCGGATTTTTTTTTAAATAAAAGATAATTAAAATATTAACCCTTTGTCGTTGTCCTTTTTTTGATTTTCTCAAAAAGAATTTTTTTTTGACAAGAATAAACTCAAAAACAAGGTATTAATCGAAAAATCGGGGAATGACACGGGGTAGGTAATTAATTTTTAAATCTATTTGTTAAAATTTAATAATTTTTTGATCTATTATTTTTGAGTTATTCAGTTTTTCAGAATTTCTATAAAATCACCTACTTTTAACCATTTTAGTTCAACGTTTTTCCGCCAGGTAGCGCTAAAAACTTTGTATATAAACTTTACTTCTCTCTCTTATGATCTTTGCTTTCTTACGAGGCGCACTTTTGAAATATTATATTAAATATATTAAAATTGATTTATATTAAAAACTATATTCTATTAATTCTCTTACAAGTACGATTCAATTCTCTCCTTATAATATTATTTATCATTTCTATTATACAAAGTAAAATTATTTTTTATTTTTTTAGCGTTATAATTATGTATAGAGATTTTAAAAAATAATTATTATGCGTAGGTAGAAAGTTTTGATGGGGGGGGGGGGGTGTTCAGGAAAGTTTTTTCATACATTTGAAAAATTTAAGCCCCGGGCCCTCAAGGCTCAAGTAAAAACGGAAAAATTTAGATAAAAAAAAAAAAAAATTTAATGGAAATTTCTCTTTGAGAGGCTCTGACCCCTTGGGGTTCAGGGATATACGCAGCGGCGTAACCAGCCTTTGAGGGCGGGGGGGGGGCAAAGCTCAACTAGGGCGCCGATTTTCCAGGGGGCTCCGCCCTCTGGACCCCTTGCTCGCCTTCGGCGAGCAAATTGCCCGCCTTCGGCGGGCAAATTTCTTGCATCCTGTAATTTCCACAGCGAATTTGTGAAACAAATGAATTTGTTTATATTTACATGTTTTTTAATGACACCTGTATGATTTTGTTTTTTTTTTCTTTGCTTTTTACGAAAAATGTCGTTTTCTTCTGTGATTATTTCAAAAACTATTCAGTTTTCGGAAAATATCAAAGAATAAAAACTTTTTAAAATTGAGTATTTTATCATAATATAAGAAAAAAATTGAAAATTTCAAAATTTCTGATAAAGCTTTTTAAGTAAAAGTCAAGCAATCGTGTTTACACACACACCCATACGTAATTCCAAAAGAATATACGAGAAAGTCTCGGGGGAAGTCATTCCCCATATTTTTTTTTTAACACACTTTTTTCCCATTCACACTCACACACACATGCACACAGTCTTTTCGGCAACTTGGGCCATATAAGACTTTGACTTATGGTATCCAAATGGCTTAAATAAAATCATCGGACTGCCTGGGATCCGAACCCCCGATTAGAGCCCTGCACGGGTACGGGTTGGCCCGTAGGCCCGTTATCCGCCCGGCCCGCGAACCGGGCCGGGCGGGCTTTGGAGGCCATGAAAAAAATTACGGGCGGGTAGCAAGTCTAAATAAACGGGTTCGGGCGGACGGGCATACAAATGAAATTTTATTTAAAAATTGCTAGACATTCGTTCATTCACTCACTAAATCTCGGGCGGGAATGGGCGGGTTTGAAAAAATTCTGGGCGGGCTCGGGCGGGCCTGAAGAATGGTAAAAGCCCTTTCATTTTGAGAAAATCGAAAAAAAAACTGAAAAATTACATCAGTAGGCCCTAAAATACTAGTACTTTTTGGCCGATTTTGATTAAAAGCTTATTTTCAAGGTCCCGGGGGGGTGTTTAACTTAAATATAACATTTCAGTCTCATTGCTCAATTCCTTCATGCTTAAAAAAATTTTGAATTTCAAAAATTAAATATTAAGGCTTATACGAATCCTGAGTAAATCTCCACAGCCTTAAAACATCAAATTAAGGCTTATATATTGCAAAATAAAAAAAATTTTAATTATAAAGCCTCTATATACGTTATTTATTATTTTTGGAATTAAATTCATTTAAAATAGTAGAATTCAAGTTGTAATATAATTTTAAAAGAAAATAATCAATTTTTTAAGACAATCGATGAAAAGAATATGATAAAATCACATACGCTGGGCTATATCTTAGAGGCCGTAGGGCGCCTATGCCGTTTTCGGGGGGCGCCAAGGGCTCGATGCGCCTGGGGCGGGGGGCTCGAGCCCCCCTCGCCCCCCCCCCTGGTTACGCCACTGGATATACGGTATCTTAAAAATATTTTTGTGTATGGAGGAGAGGGATATTTAAAGATGAGCACCCCCCCCAAAAAAAAAAAAAAAATCAATATAAGGCCACCTCTTACAAAATTATGTATATGTCCTAAACCCCCGAAAAGGGGAAGGATGAATCACCCAATAAATAAAATTAATATAAGGCACCTCTTTTAGTCCGCCCCAGGCCCCCAACTGCCTCGGTCCTTATTATATTGGTGATGGAATCTCTTATCGTCTCATATTATTGGTTATCGTATTAAAGTATTATATGGACCCTGTTATGCAATGGCGTGTCAAAGACCGAAAAATTCAAAATTGAGTTAAGCACGGAATATTGGTTCAATGCTTTAATTAATAGTTTATTTTTTTATGAAATATGGTCCTAAAAAAATTTATATTTAATGTTAATTAACTTGCACAATTGACAAGAAAAATTATATATAATCCAATGTAAAAAAAAAAACTTTATTGTTGACTTTCTCAAAACTGGATGTTTGGTCTTTGACACACCATTGCATAACAGGGCCATATGTCTTATAAGTTGCCGAAAAGAGTGTTTGTGTGAGTGAGAGTGTGAATGGGAAAAAGTGTTAAAAGAAAGTTCGAAAACAAATATAAAATTTTTCTCTTGCTCCTATTGGGATCTATGGGAGAGGCGTGGCTTCACCTGGTGGCAAAAAATGAACTAACCATTGTAGGATTGAATGGCTGAGCTGATACGCAAGTACTCGTGTTTTATGAGACAAAAAAGTTTAATTAAAAATAAAAAAATGGGTGTGACGATACAGGAAATTTGTAGGTTTTCTTCTGCCACACTTACTAATAGAAATTTTATTTGTGGAGACAATATTATTGATCCTGGTCATGTTTTAAAGTGAGTAATAGTAATGACAGTTTCAATGACAGACCAAATTCTTGCTTTCTGTTTACAAACAACAAGTTTACGAGAAGAACTTCATGAAATAAATGATCAAATTTTATAATAATAATCAATTGGGATGGATGCTCGTATAAGGCTGGATTAGGGAAGTACCTGCAAGCACATTTGGGGCTGTACTTTTATTCTGTAACCGCTATTTATGATATCTGAAATGATGTTAGCCAAAAAAGTGTTTGAAATATTTTATTGTAATAATAAATACAAGATAAATAAATGATAAATTAACTAAAAAATTAATACCGGTAATTAAATATAAAATTAATAATTTTTTTTTTTTACTTACAAAAATAATTTAGAAGATTTAAAAAATATCACGTGTACAGACAAAAAATGTGTTTGGAGTGCACACACATAAATCAGCTCTTAAAAAAAAAATACGATATGAGAGGCCTTTGCTCGAGCACAATTGTTTTGGAGAAAAACAAGAAAAAGATAGAGGCAAAAATTAAAAAGAAGGCTTCTAAATCTGATAGATTGATTCTTCTACAATAAAATTATTTATAATTTTCACTATACTGTCTTTTTTTTGGAAAAGAATGAAATCGAACTGTTCCATGCTTAGATGCATGACTTTTACACCTGTAAACACAAGAGTAGATACACATTGCTTTTATTTTTATAAGGAGAAAATTTCATATTTGTGAATATATTAGTGTATGTATGTATTATTTATTAATCTAACAATAATGTTTACTCGTGGGTTATGACTTTTTTTTTAAATAATACATTTATATCAGATGTTTAAATGTTCTTGTCCCTTATATCACGCTAAACGTATGAAGGTTAATCCTACAATCGCTAGTTCGAATTTAAGCCACCAGGTAGAGTATTGAAATGCTAAAGATCCCAA
>JAKCPI010007229.1:0-69016 GCA_023213315.1 Euborellia annulipes | reverse complement strand
ATAGAGAGTTTTGAAATAGTTTGGAAGATTGCTAAGGAAATTGTTTCTTTTCTAATGTTAATGAATGGACCATTCATATTTAATTGGCTTGAATTATCAGAGGGCAAAGGTAAATGAATTATCAAACCTTTTTTGCTAATGTTTATTGTTCTAAAGATAAACAAACACATTTATAAATGAAACCAATATTTTTTCATTTAATTAGAATTGAAATTGACATAAAAGGCCTCAATTGCGCCTGCGCAATACAACCAGCGTGTCTTGCCTTTCCATCGGTTGCCTAGCACACGACAAATAATTGATTTAAAGCCTACTGAAGCGGCTTAACTTCACAGATCAATTTAGGGGCGTCAGAAGGGCACGTTGAATCTTTGTCAAAACTACTGAGGCATTTTAAAGTATTTTTTTTATACGGTTTCTTTTAAAATGATTTAAATTCGCGAGCATTTCACATAATGGAATCCTTTTTACTTTCCCTTACCTCTATATATGTTAATATATATAGAGAGAAAGTAGTATTGGATTCATGTCAAAAATTCGATGTCGAGATTTTTGATGGATATACACGTTTTGAGGTCCCCTGAATCCAAAAAAGTGGTTATCGCAATACGGTCTCTGTCTGTCTGGGAACAAAATATCTCAAGAACGATAAGAGCAAGGAAGTTGAAATTTTATATTTAAGTTAGGCACCACCATGGAAATTGACACGAAGCTTTTGAACAAAATCGACCAAAGAGTACCACTACTTTACTATTGCACTTTTTCAGTTTTTTTTTTTTATTTTCTCAAAATTCGTTTCAACGATTTTGATTAAAATTCAAAAATCAATTATTTTTTACATGCTCTTTAAAATGTACTGTACGAAACTAAATATGTGTCGACACAAGATTTTTTTTTAAATTACGATTAATTTTTTTTTTTTTTTAACATTTACACTTTTTTTCTCATTCACACTCACATTCACACAGTCTTTTCGGCAACTTAGGCCATTTAAGGTGCGCGTCTCGAAAAGTCGTTAGAAAGCTTTTGACTACCGAGTTCTTCTAGGCGGCAAGAGATGGCGTTAGTTTTTTCCATAGGAATACATGGGATAAATTCCATTTCATTCTAGAGCTTCCAGCTAATTAACTAAAGGCAAAAAAGATTAATTATTCTTTAACACAATGATTACTAATTTAATTATCTACAACTTATAGAGCTCCTTTTTTTTTTTAATATCATTTATTTAATGCGATTAATCTAAAAAAAAAAAAATTATTTTTCGAAAATCACAAAAAGGGCTTCTAGAAGTTGTAGATATTTTAAATAGCTTTAATTTAAAAAAAATTTGAGGTCGATAGCTTCTAAATTGTGGCCGCTGGAAAGTCCCAAAATTAGCACCCCGAGACGCGCACCTTAAGACTTTTAACGATACTCGTATGTTTAATTATATCTATTGGGAGTCCAGGCATTTCTATTTAAGCCATTTGGTATACAAATGTCTTAAATAAAATCATCGGACTGCCTCAGGTCCGAACCCGCGACGTTCGGTACACGAGGTTAGCACGCTAACCCCTACACCAAGCCCCGAGGGCATTACGATTAATTAAAAAATATTTTTTTTTTATATTTATAAAAGATGCAAAAAAGTGGCCCCCGAAAAACAAGACCATTGATACCTTTGGTAAAAGAAAGTTGTGTACTGTGCTACCAGATTTTTAACTTTTCCCCCAGCCAGCACAACCCCTTATTTTTAAGCAGATCGCGCGCTCTTATTTATTTTTTGACATTCGTGTGAAGCAAAGCTAATAGCACAGGGGTTGGTAGATCCCTCCTCTTATCTCTCAGCCAATCACGTGAAGGGAAGAGCGCCCTGACCACGCCCTTTCATAGTCCACGCATGCGCTTCGAGTCAGTACAACCCTACCACTATCCAACCTTCATCAGCTTTCCCAAAGCGCACTCCTCCAATCGTCTACCCTCTACAAATCGATAAAGCCATCTCCGCCTCTTGGTATATATAATGGTAATAAGTGTTGACATACATGTATATCACCCCATTTCTTGCTCGAATCTATGAAAAACACTTGGACTTACAAATATTATACGAGACAAAAACTAAAATAAATTCAAATATAGGTAAGAGAAAGTAAAACTGACGTTAAAATTTAAAATAAACAAATGGGTGTTAAAAGTAATGTAAAAACAATCAGCGTTAAAAAATGTTATTCTAAATCACTTCCTTGCCTGGGAAATAGCTATTCTGCAAAAAAAATTAAAGCCAAAGCGTTAACATTTAGTAAATAGTGTTAAAAATTTGTGCCATGTCTAGGTGGTGCCTTTAATATTTTAACATCGTGTTTAAAATAAAAATGCTGTCCTTAACCTAAAAAGTAAGGTTATGATTTTGATATTTGAAATAAAAGCACATGTTAACGTCGCTGTTAAAACTTTGTTTAGGGAATAGCATGCTTTTTTAACGCTACATTGCTTTTTAACACCCATTTGTTTATTTTAAATTTTAACGTCTGTTTTTAGAGAATAGACCAGTGTGGTTATTTATTGGCGAGGCCAAACATCCGATGGCCCCCGGGAATCGAACCCAGGATCTCCAGCCTTTCCGTGGCCTGGCCATTGCACCAGACCACCGGACCCTCGACCTACACCAATAAAACTCACTTCCCCTTATATGCAAGTCACTAACAAAGTGAAAAACTTTATTGAATTTTATTTTCTCAGTGGAAACTATATATAGGTGTCTATAAAAAACTCCTGGGTTTTAAAAATCATATTTTTTAAACTATAAAAGTGGACAAAATTTAGTTTATTTCTCTGAAACAAGTAGCTCAACAAGTTTTACCATTACTAAAATGTTTTACCAACAGTTGCAGCGCTCCTAATTCGTATATAATGTTCGCTATCTCCAGGGAACATGTCAATTGGTGAGGTGCACCTCCTTATCAAGGGCGGATACAAGGGCGGGGAGTAAAATTACCCCCCCCCCCCGGATTTAAAAAAACTTTTTTAAAAAAAAAAAAAAAAAAAAAATTATTTTTAATTAAAATTTTAAATATTAATTAATACTAAAAATTTGTTAAAAACAATTAACCTTTCCAATCATAATATCATTATTAGTTTTTTACTTTATTAAAATTTACTCAAAACCCCGGTTTTTACACCTTATGTCGACAAGCACAGAACAACTTTCGATTACCGAATGTGTGTGCTGTGTCCCACACCAGATTTTGATTATTTTCTGCTCCAGCTCTTTCTGAGCGTCAAGAGCAATTAAACGATCAAGGTCTCTAAATATAATAGAGAAGATTAATCAATTCTTTTTTACCTGTCCATTATTCGCTATTAAAAAGTCAATTTCGCAATTTTTTTTTTTTGTTAAGCCATTGATTTTATTACCTATTCATTGACAGTATTTTTATTAACCCCCATTATAATCCAGTACATGAATTAAAATCACCTGAATATGAAATCAAATTCTTGTTTTCTTTATCTAAATGTATTTCTTCTAGAGAAATCAGCAAACTAAAATGGGGGACTTAAAATTTGTTATTATAAATTCCCGTTGCCCATTGATAAATCATTAATGCCTTGAAAACAGCTTTATCGCTGTTTCTGTGTTTTTTTTTTCTCTCTCTCCAGCCATTAATTGAAAGGCCTTTTAACCTATATTCGGCATCAATATTTATAGCTTTGGTCGTTTTATTTATTTTTTTTATTTTTTTTTCCCACGCACTCTAACGAGAACCTCTGACCCCGCTTTGACCTGCTGACTCGCTGCTCCGACTTCCGCATCGCAGCATCCATCCTCATCTTTGGCTCCTCACACTCACCACACCTTAAAATTTACAATCTATTTCATCAAGTATCAGGTTCAAACATGAAACAAGGGATATAAAACACTTGCTGTATATATTTGTTCAATTAATTGGAATTTGTTTTATTTAACCAAGATATTTCTTTGTTTTAAGGATTAAAGCGCTTCCGGGAGGCAAAGGCATGTTTGGAATTCACTTCTGATGATGACACATCCGTATAAAGTGATAAATTATTGAAACAAAAAAACATTGTGTTATCGTTACTTGAGATTTAATTCTTCTATTAATCTCATGTATTTGTTTGACTTTCGTTGAATATTATTATATATTTTATATTATATATCATTTATGAGAGCATAAAATATATTAATGTAGATTAATAAGTGATCTGATAATGCCGGCTGTTAGACTAGCCTGCCATCTTTTGCAAGAGTGCTCAACTATTTGGCCGTTAATTTTTAAATATGAATTTTATTTTTACCTGCGTCACCACTTTATTTGATTTTCACAAGGTTAATGATTTTTAGAGTTTTTAGATTAAAAAAAATAAAATAAAATTATATTCATATGCTGATTCAGACGAAGATTTTTGTATCAAAAGTCAATTCAATTTGATAAAATAAAATTTTCATCATCTTTTTTTTTTTTAATAAGTCATTTCGTCTGCTGAGACCATTGGACTTATTATATACTATATATGTAGGGGAGAGTGGGGGAATGGCGTTCACTTAAGGAAAACATGGTGTATCTTTTATATCATTTATTATAAATCCAAATTAAGATGGGTAATAAAGACTTTAATTATCGAGTAATCAACAATTTAACACCAAAAGCATATATCTTTGCCCTATTAGTAGTAGGGAAACAATATTAAAAAAACATGTTTGAGCGGCATTGCCCCTGGCTTTGGGTAATGCCGCTCAGGGCATGGGGTAATAACGCTCAAACATGTTTTTTGGAATATAACGTGTAAGATACATTTTAATTAAAGAAATATTTATGAGATCAATCTTATACAATAAAAGTTAAGTCTATAATCACAAATTAGCATCAATTATTCCCATTTGGACGTAAGATTAGCCTTTTTCAATATAACAAATAGAGTAAAGTCTTCGATGTCAAATCAACTTCAATTATTATAATTATAATATAAATTAATTACTATTATTAGAGGTAACACAAATTAGAAATAGAAATATTTTATTTTTGGACACATAAATCACAGATATATCCATCTGGCGAATCCCACACTGAACACATAGCATGAGCCCACAGTCCATATATGGTGCAGCGATACCACAACTCGTTATTTTTTCCAATTTCTTCGCAAATAATACATTTGTTATAATTTTCATCATCCACATTCAATTCATCACCACTGTCATCGTTACAAAGCTGCTCTTCATCTTCACAGTCTGAAAAACTTTCTAAGGGGTAATGGCGCTCAGATGAGCGGTATTACCCCAAACGGTAGTTTTATAATTAATTTGAAATAAAAAAAAATCATTTGCAATTGTTGAAATTTGATTACATTATCACAGAATAGAATAGTTTTATTGTCAGAAAAGTAAAATTAAAAATTTAATAAGCATTAAAATTTTGGACTTATCGACAAAAACCACGACACCGAAAATTAGATCAGTGCGGCCACAAACGAAGAAACTCACTTCACGGTCACATGACGCAAGCTGACTGTCCTTTTGCATTGTTGCCTGTTAGAGACCCCTCCCCCTTGCATTTCACGCTCCGTGGCGATTTGCTAAGTTTTATTTTGACAGAGTTACAGGGGTGAGCGTCATTACCCAGTGAGCGCCATTACCCCTCTCTCCCCTAATTTACTTTTTGATTTATTATTATATATACTTGGGGTAATTTATTCAATACAATGTATCGATGGCGCCCGGCCTTGTCACACCAGATTTTTGTGTCAACAAGTATTTTGTTTTCGCCGATATATTAGAATTCAAGATGTCAAATTTATAAATAAGGGAAAATATTTATATTTTGTTGCCATGGGAACCATTTCTCCCATCTTTTCTTTGAAGTACAAAGTAAAGTGGCCTTCAAACAATTTTGAGAGCAAAATGAAAATATACATTTTAAAAAGCATCTAAAAAATAATTGATTTTTGAATTTTAATCAAAATCGTTGAGGCGAATTTAGAGAAAATCGAAAAAAACTGAAAAAGTACATCAGTAATGTACTAGTACTTTTTGGCCGATTTTGATTAAAAGCTTATTTTTCCGGTCCCGGGGTGTATAACTTAAATATAAAATTTCAACCTCCTCGCTCAATTCCTTCATACTTTAATTTGAACACAGACAGAGAGACAGACAGACAGACCATGTCGCAAAAACCACTTTTTTGGATTCAGGGGACCTCAAAACGTGAAGATCCATCAAAATCTCGACATCGAATTTTTGACATTAATCCAATACTTTCTCTCTATATATATTAACATGTATAGAGCTAAGAGAAAGTAAAAAAGAATTTCTAAGAGTTCCCTGCCTATAAGACAACCACTAAAGATTCAATTATTTAAATCATTCGGCGGAAAATGTGTTGATTGAAGATAATAAATTTTTTTTCAATCACAATAATATCAAATTTTTTACTGTAAATTTAAGATGGAGAGTGATAAAGTCAGAAAATTTGAAATAAAATTTCGTCTCGAAATTCGTGGTGCATGAGAAGCGATATCATTGCAATAAAAAAAAAAATTAAAATAATTATATTTCTTTACAATCATATTAATTTACAGAATAATTTATTTGTATTAAAGATTTTTTCTATTTAATTAAAAGTTGAATTCAATATTTTCTAAATTAAATATGATAGGCTTTCCAAAGTTATTTAGGGAGAGGAGATAATGTCATTTCTTTTCCAAATGAGGACTTCTCAAGGTAAGTATTATTTTATTATTAATATCCTATATTTAAATCAACCCTTAGGAAAAAAATAAAACTATATTATGGCAAAGTATAACTTTGAACACTGATAAATTCTATTAATATTTCAAAAAGCCATTTAACTATTTAAAAAATTATGTCATAAAAATATAAATATATATATACACTCCCCCGCAAAAAAAGTGGCGCACTTTGTTTCTTTTTTAAGAAGACCTGTTCTAATCTATTCTAATGATACTGTAATTTATTAAACATTTAATATGAATAAACTTATACATTTCTAAATAACTTTAGCACAAAGTCAAAACATTTTTATCAAATTATACAATTTAAAAAAAAATATGTGTATTTTCAATTTTTGAGACAAATCAACTTAATCTCGCTATGTTTTGTTGGATATTAATTAAAAATTTTGTTTTTATAAGAATTTCAAATAGAACAGAGAAAAACTGAAAAGGAAAGATTATTTTAAAATATTAAAAATTTGGCGTTAATAAAAAAATTTCAACATTTTTGTCTTTGTCTTGATAAAATTATAATTATTTATTAAAATGATATGGATTTGTATTAAATTTACTTAGAAATGTATAAGATACTTCATATTAAATGTTTAATAAATTTCAGTATCATTAGGGTAGAGTAAAATACGTCTTTTTAAGAAGAAACAAAGTGCGCTACTTTTTTTGCGGGGCAGTGTATATAATTTTAATAACTTTGATTAGCCCTAAAATGATTCTAAGTCTAAAAAAATTTTCAAAAATTGCTTCCATTATAAATTTTGAATGGCCAAGATTATGGTTTAAGTAAACATTTTCTATTTGAAATATAATTTGTAAATAATTTACTTGAGAAAACCCCAAGTGGAAAGAAACGAGAAATACAAGAGGGGACCCGGGGTTTTGTGAGGGTGATGAACCAGGTCCAAACAAACGTAATGTATTCCTAAAAAAAATTAAAATAAATTCCTAAGTTCTTAGAGTTACCGTGAATTAAATGAACATTTCTTATTAGATTCGTTCAATTTTTATAACAATGACAGTGGAAAGTATTTAGATTGAAAGTTTAACCACTTACAAAATAAGTTTCCAGAAAATGACGAGTTGTTTCCTTTTTCATTAAATATTCTTGCTTTATCAGCCTGTTGTTTTTTTGACAATGAATTCCATATGATGCAAATGATCCAGCGAAGTTTTCAATCTCCATCCGGCCACTGCGTTGTGTCTTTTGAGCCTGAAAAAGTAGAAAAAAACAATTAGATATGATAAGTATATATATATAGGTCTATATATAGAATTTTAATTTTATTCTTTTTTTTTTTTTTTTTTTTTTTTTTTTTTTTGAGAAATGTCCGGATTTTACTAATATGAACTGAAATCGTGGAGTTTTATTCCGCGTCGAACCTTATGTGCCCCATAATACTTATTTTTTAATTTTTAAAATGCTTATAAATAAACAAAGTTTGATAATTAAGGAGGTGGAGATTAAAACAGCAGAAGTGAATATTATCTTTTTTATTATTAATTAAATCTTTTGGCGATCGATTTCGTCTCTTGTGACTTCATCAGGCCAGCGTTGATATAATTTCGAATTATAATCATGTATTGATATAATATTAGTTAAGAAGAATAGAATTTGACAGTTAACTATGAAAAATTCTACTCTTCTTAACTAATATTATATCAATACATGATTATAATTCGAAATTATATCAACGTTCATATTCATTTAACCAACGCTGGCCTGATGAAGTCGCAAAAGACGAAATCGATCGATTTAATTAATAATAAAAAAGATAATATTCACATCTGCTGTTTTAATCTCCACCTTCTTAATTACAACAACTGCAAACATGGGGCAATACATATGATAATATTTTTCACGTCTCAGGATAGCTAAAAACGCAGATTTCAGTGCCTAATTTTCAAAAAGTCTTTTATACCCCCAGACCACCCAGAAGTAGGTCCGAATCTGGCCTCAATAAATTATGGTAACCCTATGTTTAGGAAATTTTGACAAATTTTTAAATAACTTTTTTTATTTAAAAAAATATTATAAGCTATGTGTAAATGTTTCAAAAATTGTTGGCAGGAAGGCCACAATAGCTTTTTACAAACTAGAAAAAAACTTTTAGGGGGTGGGGAGCCGTATTATTAAGTAGCCCCGGGGCCCGTCAAGTCTGCCTGCGGCTTTGATAATATGAAAATTTAAAAAAAAATATATTTGTTACTTGCATGCAAAATTAACTTACCCAAATTCAAAGGAAGATGAAAATCTTCTTTCCTCCCTTATTATTCCTGTGGTGCGGGGTCGGCGGCATTACTCTACCCCGCCACTCCTCCTTATCCAATGCTGTTGTCTCCGACAGGCCATGCTCGGTCATATCTAACCCGGTTAAGCCAAGTCATCCAAGGAGCTCCAATCATACCCCGTCCTCGCCCAGCCACCGGTAGATGAAAATAAGTGCTGAAAAAAAGGAAAAAATAGAATTAGTATTCAATAATACTACTCTTCTAAAAACTATTAGTTTGAAAAGCAAAAATTAATGGCTGAGTGATAATTAACAGGAACAGGTAGATGTAGACAGTCAGCAAAGAATAAAAACTTTATTTAAATATCGTCGACGTTTCGGGACAATAGAGAATTAAACATACATTTAATGGTATATGCAAATTTGTATTATAATTTTGTATGACCTACATGTATCAATCTAAACAACATTAACGATTTATCGTAAGTCTATTGTCATGTTTTGTTTTAAAAGATACTTGAAAAGAATAATTGTAATTTGCCTGTTTAACGTCAAATAAATTTTCGATGACCGTAGGTCCTGAAGATGGGAGCGATGCGTTCCGAAACGTCGACGATATTTAAATAAAGTTTTTATTCTTTGCTGGCTGTCTACATCTACCTGTTCCTGTTAAAAACTATTTGGTTACTGAAGAAAATAAACCAGTAAAATAATTTATTTCGAAAATGATATTTTGGAATGCTTAAGGCACTCCACAGAGCCTCAAATTATATAAAAGTGGGCCGTGCACGAAAATAATAAAATATGATTTGAAAAGTTATTCTTATACATACATATGGTGAGGTATTTGTGTAAAGTGTTTGAATCGATATATATAAAATCGAAAAGTTACCCTCACCGTATTTAGAATCGCTTCCTAAATCATATTTTATCATTTTCAATTTTGCTTCACAATTATATAATTTGAGACATTGACGATGGATTGAATGCGTTATGCAATCCGAAATATTTGCTAAATAAATTTTTTATTTTCTTAATTCAGTTTTTTACTAATTATTTTTTTCATAACGAGAATACTCATCATATCGCCTGCTAAGAATCATAGTGGCGAAAGTCGTCCGAAACAATTCGAGAAAAGGCGTTTGCAAGTTTTATAAACATATAGCCGGGCAACAAATTAATAGGCAAAGAATGGAAATATATTTTCGCCACTTTGGCACTCAAAAGAGAAGGTTTGGGAGGCTTAACTCAAAAATTGAATTTTCGAACTTCCGCCACTATGATTCTCAGCGACGATATATAAGTAGTTTTTAATTAATTTATTTCATACTCATTCTCGTTTAATAGCTACATATGATTTAAAGCATTTTTTTATTCCTTGTTGCTACTCACATACTGTAGGTGTAGACAATTCGCTTCTCTTTGATTTAAACTCGTTTGAATATTTTAGCTAACTTCGACTTATTGCCAGGACAAAGATGAAGATCTGAAACAAAATAAAAATAATTAATTATCTATTCATTTAAACATATCAATATCTATATTTAATATGAGGTCCCAAACTTTTTTGTCCCGTAGACCTCATGCAATGTTTTTCAGTTTTGACCCCCCTGATTAGCTAGTATAGCATTTTTGAAAATTCATCAACTTCAAATGTCTAACTGTAGTGAGGTGTAAAAGAAAAAAAATAAATAAAAATCCACATTAATTTATATATATATATATATATATATAAATGTTATATGTTCTTGAAGGTTTCCGCGACCGGATGTATGCGAAGACAAGTCGGGGTGTTAGCTCTTGAGACCCTGAGAACCAAGAGCTTACACCCTGACTTGGTGAGTAGGCAGATTGAGGCCCCAAAGTCAACCCAAACCAAACACAAACCCGATTACACAGAACCAACCACTGTCCATTCCTCAGAGACAAACCCAGACCTCTGAGGCATCCACCAATACACCGACTTGGGGAGTAGGCAGATTGAGGCCCCGTAGTCAACCTAAACCGAACACAATTACACACCCCAACCTTCCTCCAGTTCTCAGAGACCAATCCACGCCTCTGAGTCATCCACCAAATCTCAGCACCCCTACGCGACTTAACCCGAGAAAACTTGTCTTCGTGTATATATATATATTCAATTAAACCGAAATTTAGTTATCGCTTTTTAGTGTGAGGGATGAACCTGGTGCTTTGATAATAAATTAAAAAAAATATTATCTCAACTTGAGCCAATATTAATTAATAAATAAACGAATTATTTTTATTATAACCGGACACCATCATCAGGATGGCAGTACTTTCTCTCTATATATTTCATCCCTATTTTATAGGGTAAAAGAAAATAAAAATTAGATAAAGAAATTCGCAAAATGCATAAATTCAGATTTCTGCTGACTTGATTGAATCCCAAACATTCTTTTAAAATAAAATTTTATTTTGGAAAAAAAAAGCTTATTTTCACGCACCAGGGGAATGTCTAACTTAAATATATTGATACAATTTCAGCCTCATAGCTCAATTCCTTCATGCTTAAAATGGAACACAGAAAGACACACAGACACACAGAGACAGACAGACAGGCACACAGACAGACCATGTTCCAAAAACCACTTTTTTTAGATTCAGGGGACCTCAAAACGCGTATATCTATCAAAATCTAGACATCGAGTTTTTGACATGAATCCAATACTTTCTCTCTATATATATATTAACATATATATAGAGGTATGAGAAAATAAAAATAAATAAATAAAATGACTCACCGAATGGCAGCTGCAGCGGAATTCGGCTCGGAGAACAGCAAAAGGTAAATTGGATGGATGAACTTCTGAAAAAAAAAAAAAAAGATTTATTTTATTTGTAAATTTGTAAATAAAATTTAAGACAATGAATGTAAGACATGCAAATGATGAAAAATTTAATAAATATTAGTAAAATAAAAAATTTGATTTGGGCCCAAGTGCTGGTGGGAAAACTCGTCCCTCTTTGCTTGACTTTACTGTATCCCACCCCGAGGAAATAACATCTTTCATATTCTATTCTATTATCAAAATTAAGAAGCTCTATTTAAATGTTAATCCTTTTACTTTTAAAGAATATTTATTATGATTATGTATGAGAATAATTAAAATTTTTAGCTTATATTTCCCCAATAACAAAAAGGATCACTCACTTCTTGGATGTTATATATATGTTAAAAAATATAAGAAAACGGATTAAAGTGAAAATTAAAAATTTTGATTTTACCTATTTTATTTGCAGCTGAATTTTCTCATAATTATCCATTCCTCGTCGAGGTGTAATCCGTCCGGTTCCATATTCTGGTGGTTTCATAACTTGGAGGTTTTTTCCGAGGTAGGGGTGTTAACCCGACGCCCAACCCCCAATCTGGAGGACCAGGGATTTTTTTTCGAGGTGCTCCTTCCTCTAGCAGGGTTGTCAGCGATAGACTACGGGGCCCCACACCCCGGATTGTGCTTTGTTTGAGTGGCGGCACTACTCGCCACTATCGCATAGCTTCGTAGAGTTATAAGGCATTTTTTAGATCAACTCGTATCACCAAGTTGAACGCCTTCTCTCCACCATGCTGCCAATTGTTCGCGACTCCTTATTCGTCAGAGTGGTTAGATAGTACACTCTGCTTATATCGCAGAGACCCATCATATCTGATGGCCCTTTAAGAAGGACGAAATAGCTATAAATATCTTTGAAAGAAAAGTTTTCAGACGGATATTTGGGCCTGTTAATGATGGCGGAGGGTGGAGAATCCGATTCAACCAAGAACTGTATGATATATACGATGAACCCAACATCTTAAAACTTATAAGAATCGGAAGGCTCAGGTGGCTTGGGCATGTGCAACGTATGGAAGAAGGCGAGATGGCGAAACGAGTCATGAAGGGTAACCCTGGAGGATACAGAAAGATTGGAAGATCGAGGCTGAGATAGCTCGATGGAGTGTCGGCGGACTGCAAGATGCTGGGCGTGGCGAACTGGGCTAGCACCGCCGCGTTGGACAGGGACGGATGGCGTCGTATTCTGGAGGCAGTCAAGACCCACAACGGGTTGTAGAGCTCGGGAAGATGATGATGATCCATTCCTCGTGACGAAATCCTTATCAGAGAACCTGGAACAAACAATTATAATATTGATAATTAGAATTTATTAAAATATTCAATAAAACAAGAAATAACATCTTTCATATTCTATTCTATATTTTTAATTTAAAATTGAAATAGTATTATCAAAATTAAGAAGTTGTATTTAAATGTTAATCCTTTTACTTTTAAAGAATATTTATTATGAGAATAATTAAAATTTTCAGCTTATATTTCCCCAATAACAAAAAGGATCCTTCATTTCTTGGATGTTATATATATCATTATATAAGCTTATAAAAAATATAAGAAAACGGATTAAAGTGAAAATTAAAAAAAGTTTGATTATACCTATTTTATTTGCAGCTGAATTTTGTCGCTCAGGGGCCACATCTTGTGGGTACGTGGATGGCGATCACGAGCTACCCGAGCTGGGACACAGACAGTCTTTCTGTTCGTTGTATGTCTGTCTCTTCCTTCCTCTTTTCAACAGGCGTCAGACCGTGCGACAGGCCGGCCTGTTATATCCTTCTCGGTCGCAAAAACCCCTGATAGGGCTGGAGGGATATATTGAGGTCCGCCGATCCCGCATAGCGGGAATAAGGCGAGCACAGAAGAAGAAGAACATTTGCAGCTGAATTTTCTCATAATTATCCATTCCTCGTGACGAAATCCTTATCAGAGAACCTGGAACAAACAATTAAAATTTATTAAAATATTCATTCAATAAAGCAAATCATACTGTAATGAATTTTATTTAAATGTTATTTAAGCAAAATTTAAAATATCAAATCCTAAACTTATTTACTTAAGAAATAGAAAATCATTTTTAAAATATAAAACTATAGCTGCATTTTCTCATTTGATGCTAACCTCCTATCGCTTAAAAATTTAAATCCCGTACATTCCGACTCAGTTGCTTTAGTTTTGTCAGGCACTGTATGTATATATATATCAACTGAATATAATAAGGCGAAAAAAGAAGAAGATATAGGCCTATATATTATATGTATAACCATCAACCTAAAATGATAGTAAAGTTTATAATGAATTTGTAATTACCTTAATTTAAATAACATAAGTCTCCTTCTAAATTCAGAAATTTTGATGTTTTGACTCTCGAGATGTTTTTGCTGCTAGCCAAGAGCTACTTGGCTTCCAGGTGATGTAAACAACTCGCACCCATATTTTAGCTAACTTCGACATGTTGCCAAGTATTTTTAGAGATGGAGATCGGAATGCAGGGGTCGATAAGATCGGCTCGAAGAACAGCAAAGAACAAATTCGATGATACTCTTCTGAAAACAAAATGATTCATTTTTATTGTTAATGTAAATAAAATTTAAGGCATTTGTAAATGATGGAAATAAATTGAATATAAGCACGAAAAGTGTTTAACGCCCTCGGGGCTTGGTCTAGGGGTTAGCGTGCCAAAAGTCGCGGATTCGGACCCCAGGCAGTCCGATGATTTTATTTAAGCCATTTGGATACCAAATGGCTTAAATAAGAATGCCTGGACCCCAATATATATATTTTCATAATAACGATTATCGTTTAGTCTTATATGGCCTAAGTTGCCGAAAAGACTGTGTAAATGTGTGAGTAAATGTGAGTGTGAATGAGAAAAAAGTGTGAGTGTTTAATAAAAAAAAAGAAGTGTTTAAGAGTGGCTCTAACAATGACAATGATATGTATTTTGGCTCTCCTGAAAAATAAACAAAAATGGAGTTAGGCACTTTGCTAATTAGAACGTCGATATATATATATATACTGTATATATATATTATATATATATATATATATACTGTATATTTTCTATGCGAAGATAAGTTTTCTCGGGTTAAGTCGCGTGGGCTGTTGAGATTGAGGGTTGTTTACGGGGTCTAAACGGGGTTTAAATATACATGAATAAAAATTAATTGAATTAATTATTTGGAAGATAATCAGGAAATAGATTTGTTATTTTTTGTGTTAAAATGTGTCCGAAGAAAAAGACGCAAGAAAACAGCCCTAAGAGAGTATTTTTTCTTTTACATTAATTTATATGAGAAAAATTGTTTCACATAATGAGTGTTTCGCTTTATTCTTATATATAAATATCAACCTAAAATGATTATTTTTATTAAAATATTCATTCAATAAAGCAAATCATGGTGTAATGAATTTTATTTAAATGTTATTTAAGCAAAATTTAAAATATCAAATCCTAATCTTATTTACTTAAGAAATAGAAAATCATTTTTAAAATATAAAACTATAGCTGCATTTTCTCATTTGATGCTAACCTCCTATCGCTTAAAAATTTAAATCCCGTACATTCCGACTCAGTTGCTTTAGTTTTGTCAGGCACTGTATGAATGTATATATATATATATATATATATATATGTCGTAGACAGATCGTGAAATTAGACAGTTCATGAACTGTCTAGACATTTCACGAACTGCAGCCAGATCGTGTAATGGTCAAACAGTTACATGATCTGGCTAAAAATTTTAGACAGTTCATGAAATGCAATTGGGCCTTAGACAGATCGTAATGCTCGAGAATTACATGAAATGTCTAAATTTTTTAGGCAGTTCATGAACTGCCTAACAGCAGTTTTGCCGATCGTGTACTGTTTGTAAAGCAAATAAAGATCTCGAAAAAGTCAATTTTTTCAATATTATTATTATTATCGATTACTAAATTTTCCAAATCTTCCTCACTTTCAGGGGCGCCGGAACGAATTTGAATCAGGGGGGGAGCAAAAAATTTTTTTTAGAAAATTAAAATAATTTAATAATAGTATAAAACAAAAACAAATCTACTATAAAACTTTAAAAATTTTAAATAAAATCACAATTTTAATAAAATTAAAATTTTAAAAAATTTGGTAGTGATTTTATCAAAAATTTTTGGAAAAAATTTGGAAAAAAAATGAATTTCTTACTCTTTTAATTTTTTTTAATTTAGAAGATTTTATTTTTCAAAAGTAAAAATATATCATTTTTAAAAATAAATGAAATAAAAAAGAAATTTTGCCCCCCTCTGCCCCCCCCCCTGTAGGATGCCAGGAGGGGGCAATGTACCCTGCCCCCCCCAGTTCCGGCGCCTATGCTCACTTTGTAAATCTTGAGTTAGGGTGCGCGTCTCGGGGTTCTAATTTTGGGATATTCCAGCGGCCACAAATTTGAAGCTATCTACCTCAATTTTTTTTTAATTAAAGCGATTTAAAATGTCTACAACTTATAGAAGCCCTTTTTTTGATTTTCGAAAAAATAAAATTTTTTTTTTAGATTTATTGCATTAAATTGCAATCAGTACACGATCGGCAAAACTGCTGTTAGGCAGTTCATGAACTGACTAAAAAATTTAGACATTTCATGTCTCGAGCATTACACGATCTGTCTAAAGCCCAATTGCATTTCATGAACTGTCTAAAAATTTTAGCCAGATCATGTAACTGTTTGACCATTACACGATCTGGCTGCAGTTCATGTAATGTCTAGACAGTTCATGAACTGTCTAATTTCACGATCTGTCTACGACATATATATATCCACTGAATATAATAAGGCGAAGAAAGAAGATATATATATATTATATGTATAACCATCAACCTAAAATATAGTAAAGTTTATAATTAATTTGTAATTACCTTAATTTAAATAACATAAGTCTCCTTCTAAATTCGGAAATTTTGATGTATTGACTCTCGAGATTAGATGTTCGGTCAAAAGTTTTCAGTTTTGCTGCTAGCCAGGAGCCTCTTTGCTTCCATGTGATGTAAACAACTCGCACCCATATTTTAGCTAACGTTGACATGTTGCCAGGATAAGAGATGGAGATCGGAATGCAGGGGTCGATAAGAGTGGCTCGAAGAACAGCAAAAAACAAATTCGATGATACCCTTCTGAAAACAAAATGATTCATTTTTATTGTAAATGTAAATAAAATTTAAGGCATTTGTAAATGATGGAAATAAATTGAATATAAGTTTAATAAAATCAAAAATTTGTTGTGGCCCAAGTGGTGGAGAAAAAAACCACCCCCTCCTTAGAAGATCAAACCAAAAATGTCCCTTGAATTTCAACAAAATTTAATCTTATCTTTAAAATAAAAACACTCTCCCTCCCCCCCCCCCCCCCCCAAACCAATAAAATTTTAAAAAATAATTAAATAAAAAAAAAAAAATCACAAAAACCAAAAAAAATATATATTTTCAAATTCCCTCTATATTTTTTTCTTTTTTTATATAAAAAAATATAATTAATAACAATTCCCCACAACCCCCCACCCCACAACAATACCTTTTTTTTTTTTCACCTATTATTTATTTTTAATTTTTTTTTTATATTTAAAAATTTTAATTTTTTTTATCACCAAACCCACACCCTCAAAAAAATGGAGGGTTTATTTTAAAATAAAACAAACCTATTCTTTAAAAAAATTTAATTTTGTAGAGTACAACCCCCCGGCTTTCTCCCCTTTATTCTCTTATTGTCAAATATAACAGCCACTTCATCTCTTCAATCTTATCTTTAAAAGAACAAAAAAATAGATAAAATTACTCACCAAATGGCAAATGCAGCAGGGGACATTGAAAGAGCATGAAGTAATGCTGATCAAGTTCTGTAACAAGAGAAAAAAAATAATTATTATAGAGATACAATTGATTAAAAAAAAACATTTAAATAAATAATATAAAATAACAAAAGGAGACAAAATTTATTAATAAGAAAAAATTATATAATAAATGTACAGTATAGGCCGGTAGTTATTTATTAGGATAGGGATATAATAAAGAGATAAAATATTTAATTACCTGATGTATATATTCAGCGAATGAAAGTTGATATGTGGATGTAGTAATTAGATGATAGTAAAGAAAAGAAGTTGGCTAACATAAGATCCTGTGTGATTTATATATATATAGAACTATTGTTTTCTTTCTGAGTTGCAATCAAATGAAATGAGTCGTAATTCAGGAATCACATTCTAAAATTAAAAAAGAAAAAAAATTAATACAAATTATCCACTGACCTAAATTTAAGATATTGTGAAAATACACTTTTATTTAAAAAAAATATATTACCTGTTGTATATGTATGTTTATATGAAATTGATAGATGTTTTTGTTTTCTTTCTCTGGAGATCCAAATCTTATTAAATGGAGAAACACCTTTAACATCTAAAATTAGAAAGAAAAAATTATTAAATTATTTAATAATACATATTTATTTATTATTCATTTAAGACCAAAAAATTTGAAAGTAAAAATAAAAAGGTGAGATAATTAGATTTATTCTTACCAAAATGTCTCAGCTCAATGATTAAGTTAAAAATATTTACATATATATAAGCAAAAATATAAATGTGGAGTTTTAATTTCACAGATTGATAAAGGAAATATGTGAAAACACAAGTTAAGCCTGAATTTTAACGAATTAATTACAAATTTTCATTTTAAGAGATGCAAAGATGGAACTTACCTTATTTATATAATATTTTGGAGATATTCTCGAATATTTCTGTTGGCAGCCGTAGCTTCTTTATGGTTTTTCATAAATTAAAAGGAGATGGTAGAATTGATTTTCATTTTTTCATTTCACACATCAATTATATATATATACTTTATAAATTTTGGGCATATCATGATGTTGACTTATTCTCGTTCAGATACCAAATAATTAGGAGTTGTATTAGGATATCACATCTGAAACTAAAAAGAAAAAATATTAACAATTATTAACAAATATTAAGCATGCATTTAAATAATAAAAAAAAAAATTGACAGTTAAATAATTCCCTGCCAAATCATTAGTTTAATTAAATTGTAAATAAACAAATTAGAATATAATGAATTCATTAAGTAAGTAATCATAATATAAAATATATTTAAAATTAGGGCTCTAATAATTTTAATTTGACGTAATTCCAAATTTTAAAAAATTGCAATATAAATATAATGACATTACAGAAATTTTTCCTAAATTGAACAAAATAGTGAGTGAGTGTAAATTTAATATATTGTGATATACACTTTTATTTAAAAAAATTATAATACCTGTTTGTTGTATATGCATGTTTATATGAAATTGATAGATGTTATGTTGTTTTCTTTCTTTGGAGATCCAAATCTTATTAGATGGAGAAACGCCTAATCTAAAATTAGAAAGAAAAATACTTAAAAATTCACATGTATTTACGTAAGGTCAATAAATTTGAAAGTAAAAATAAAAACATGAGATAATTAGTTTTATTCTTACCATCAAAAGGTCTCAGTCTCATCTCAATGATAAGTTAGAAATATTTACATATATATATAAGCCAAAATATAAATGTGGTGTTTTAATCTCACAGATTGACAAAGGAAATGTGTGAAAACCCAAGTTTAGCCTGAGTTAGTTATATTATTTTAATGAATTCATTGAATATTTTCATTTTAAGAGATGCAAAGAGGAACTTACCTTATTTTTATATAATAATTTCTTAAATATTCTCAAATATTTCTGTTAGCAGCCTTAGCATCTTTTTGTTTTTCTTAAATTAAAAGGAGATAGTAGAATTGATTTTCATTTTTTCATTACACACATCAATTATATATATATATATCTTAATAAATTTTTGGCATATCATGATGTTGACTTATTCTCGTTCAGATACCAAATAATTAGGAGTTGTATTAGGATATCACATCTGAAACTAAAAAGAAAAATATTAACAATTATTAACAAATATTAAGCATGCATTTAAATAATAAAAAAAAATTGACAGTTAAATAATTCTCTCCCAAGTTATAATTTTATTAAATTGGGAATAAACAAATTAGAATAAAATGAATTCATTAAAAATTAATATTATTATCATAATATAAAATATATTAAAAATTAGGGCTCTAATAATTTTAATTTGAAGTAATTCCAAATTTTAAAAAATAGCAAAATAAATATGATGACATTTCAGGAATTTTTCCCGAATTGAACAAAATAGTGAATGGATCAAATAAAAGAATTAATTTAATAAATATTTAATTGAAAATGAAAAAGAATTCGAAGTGTTTAAAATAATAAAGATTTGATGAAAATAATCAATCATTGACAGGCAAATGTAACCTGTTTGTGCACGAGTTTAGCATAATTTAAATAATGAATTTATTGAAAATATTCATTCTGAACGAATTAAATAAATGTAAATGAATCACTTACCTTAAAAAGTAAATAAATAACAGTGATTAAATATTAAAAAGTTTGACTTGTATAATTAGCCTGTCTCGAGTTGTCATGAGAGGCGAGCAGGCAAAGATGAGAAAAAGAGACGAGGCATTCCAACCAGGCACCAGAGATGTTTATGTGAATCCATCAAAAAAACATCTGAAAAATAAAATTAATATTTTAATAAAATATATGTATTTTTTTAATTTGTTTAGTAATAAATATAATTATTTTATGAGTTAAAAAAATAAAATAATTTTTTGAATATTGAAATTAAAAAAAAATATTTTATCCGCCATATTTCAAAATATCATACTAATGACTTCGAAAAATTATTTAAAAGTTTGGGAATAAAAATCATAATTAATTATTAAGAAAAATACAAATCAAAAATTGATTTAGACCTTATTCTTAGACCACTTTTAATTTTCTAAATTCTTACTTGTCCGAAAACAACATTTATATTTTTTTTTAATACGAATAAATTAAAACACTTGCTATTCTATTTGAAATTTCTCCATCATAATAAAAAATAATAATAGAAATTTGTTAATAAATCTTAAAATCAATTTCCTCCTCCCTCAGAAATAAATACTGGTTGCGCCAATGAACCAGAAGATACCAAAAATTTATACAAACCTTCAAATGCGAAGTTAAACCATTGAAATAATTGTCTTGTAGAAAGGAATTTATTTTGAAAGATTTCGTAGCTCTGCAGTTTACTGTCAGTCACTTATTATTTTTTTTATACACTTTTTGGATAGTAGGAAGAAAAAAATCTCATTCTTGGCTCGGGGAACTCGTGGTCGCCATCCACGTACTCACAAGATGTGAGCCCCTGAGTGTATTTAATAAAAATAAATAAATAAAATATATGATTTATTATTTGACCAAAAATACATTATTTTTTTTTCTTATCACCTTTATTTCTAAAATCAATCCGATCAATCAGATCTCGTAAAATATCCGACTTATCCGTATGACCCCAGGGCTGATCGAGATCTGACTGAATTTATTTTATATATATATATATATATATATATATATAATAATAAATTTTATCACAGTTTTGTTATATATTTTATTTTATAAAAATATATATATATATATATATATAAAATTTTTTATTTGGTAATGAAGTAATGAATTAATCAACAAATTAATATATTCTCTTCTATATTATAACAGTAATATATTAATTGCCTCTTATAAATAGCTGTTTTCAGAGGGGAGGGGAGGAATTTTTGACTTTTCCACAGATTTTTATAACATAATGTAAAATCGGATCTTTATGAAATTTGATATTTAATTTTCTGCCCAAATTAGAGATAAGGCAGCTAAAATCTCTCCGTCATTCGCTTGTTTATCATATGCATCAGAAGTGTATATCATCATTATATATATATATATATATATATATATATATATTTTATATATATATAGTAATTTAATTATACATCGACTGTGCTTCTTATGAAAAGGCGGATTAAATTCAACTTTCAGCCAGTACTGGTGAATGTTTTTTTTCAATAAACCGTTATAACGAGGCGATTGGCGTTGGGGCAAAATTAATCTCCATGTGTTTAGGGGGGTTTTTTTTCTTTACTGATACACCAGAAATAAAGATGAAAAATTCTTAAAAAAAAACAATTAAATAATTATAAGATCATTTTAAATTGATTGATTGATTTGTTTATATCTTGACAAACAAATATCTTGTTAAGCAGAGGGGGGGGGGGGGGTAGTTCTTATCGTTATCATCCCAGAATTAAAATAAACTTATAAAGTGTACAAAGGGTTTTATATTATGATTTGCTAATATAAAATCCTGAATTTTTTTTTCTTTCAAACGAGTATTATCTTGGATTAGTATTATATAAAAGAGTATATTTAGAGAGTCACAATTCACGGCTATTATTTAATTAAATTCCACCATGAAATTATAATAATGGCAAATTTTATTTGTATTTTAAATGAAAATCTTTTCTAGTGAAAATATAAATTAAGACATTTTTCACAAAGATGCTCAGAGGACAGTGGCGGATTAATGCAATTTTGTCAGGGGACGGTTTTTTTTTTTATTTTTTTTTTATTTAAGGACTTTGTCGGCATCTATGGCCATTTAGACCCCTTTCCTATTTATTTAAATTGATTGGTAACAAATTCAATTGAAATTAAAGAGCGGAAATCATAATTTCTTTAGATTACTAGTTTTTATAACTGTTTGAATTTCTTCTCGGGGGGATGGGGGGGGGGATTGCCCCCACCGCCCCCCCCCCTTTAATCCGCCCCTGTCAGAGGATTACTTAGAAAATTCGATCTCTTGAATTATTAAATCGATTAAGCTCTTTCACAGTCTATAAATTCGATCTCATGGACGCGTACAGGGTCGAAGCTAGAGGGTTCGGATGATTCGAAAAATCCCCCCCCCCCTCCTTCCCAAATGAATACATTTTAAAGTATTTTTTAGAATTCCTAGTTAGTTTATAAGTTTAAATAGTCTTCGGCTCAGATAGGTCGTTTTGGTCATCAAAAAACCTTTATGTTTTGCAACATATCCGCCTGATATAAAAGTGAGTTAAGAATTCGTGGTCTTGTTTCTTTCGAACAGGGAGCCTGAGAACACTGTATGGTTTAAGTCGCACGAGATGGAAGATGTGATCGCACTTGCATATGTGGTGACTAATTCTTTTCAAGAATCCCAAAAATCTTGCAATTTTTTAACAAATATGAATTTCTCAAAAGCAGCTAGATCGTCATGTGTCTGGAGAAGATATTCATTGGCAGCAATATCGACTTCTTAATTTTCAGTCATCCCCATGTTTTTAACCCAGATAAATTTCTTAGATTTGTTCATGGCCCGAGCCCTCGAGATTTTGCGTTAAATCTCTAGAACAATAGTCAAACAAGTTGCTGTTTTAAAGTTTATCGATAACGCTTCAGAACCTGCGAAAGGATGTGTTCATTTGTAAGTAGTATTTAAGAGCCTTTAGGATGTCAGTGCATTCTGCTGTAAAAATGGTAGATCCCCTAATTCAAGTGACAATTAATTGTGAATCAAAGAAAAGATCTTGTTTTGATCCAACAGTAAAAATTATTTGGGTTAATATTGCCAATATGAGCTTTTATAATTAAAATTTTAATATTTGATGCAAAGTGACTGTATCAGTTGATATAAATGGAGAGAGGAAGTTAGGAGCCTCTGCGACCAAATTTTGGAAACATTTCGGCTATATTTTATATCGCCATCATCAGTCCCTCAGAGAGTATAAAACTGAATGCATAGGCATCGAGTTTATAAGCAGAGTTGTCCAGTTTAATTTGTATTTATACATACAGATTTGACTTGTACATAAAATATACAGTATAATGCGAGACAATGCCCACTAGTCTATACATATAATGTTCTTCGATCAAGAAGTAAAATTGTTATGAAGAACCTGTGGGGCGGATTAAGGGGGGGGATCGCCTCCCCCCTCGAGAAGAGATTCAAAAAGTTATAAAAACTAGTAATCTAAAGAATTATGATTTCCCTCTTTAATTTCAATTGAATTTGTTACCAATCAATTTAAATAAATAGGAAAGGGGTCTAAATGGCCATAGATGCCCAGAAAGTCCTTAAATAATAAAAAAAAAAACCGCCCCCCCCCCGACAAAATTACATTAATCCGCCCCTGGAAGAACGTTATATGTATGTATAATAAATCTGTATGTATAAATACAAATTAAACTGGGCAACTCTGTATAGACTCGATACCTATGCTTTGAGTTTTATACTCTCAGAGGGACTGATGATGGCGATATAAAATATAACCGATACGTTTCCAAAATTTAAGTTTTATTTACGCAAGAAGCTCCTAATTTGGCTGACTCCTCTCTCCATTTATATATAAATATATAATTTTTAGAATTTCAGGAAGAAGGGGAATTTGGACCCCATGTCTACCCCCTTCTGGCTAAGGCCCTGGACGCGTATCAACAAAATAAAATTTGAAAAATAATGAGATCAAAAGAAAAAACTCCACCCCTCCTCAGTAATCAAAGGAAAATAAAAAAATTAAAAAAAACCTAAATATTTATTACTTTCTCTTACCTATTTTTAATGTAGTAAAGGGTTTAAACTATTTCTCAAAGATCTCTCTAAACTTCTTCTTTATGTTACGGCAGTGAAGTTTAGAAAGAAGAAACTTTTGACTATCGGCCTTTAGCTACTATTAATTTCATTTATAGACTAGATTGAAAGCTTTGAAATGAGTATATGGCTATAGGAAGAGAGTCGACTAGCCGAGAAGAACTTTTCTCATCAGCTTATCATTAGCGTAGCCCAAGTATTCATTTGAACGGGTCGATCTTTGGCCGGAGTTTTCGTCGTTTAAGCATTTCGCTGAGCAGAGATATTGCAATAGAGGAATACGATATTTGCCACAGAAGTCGACGAATTTTATATGCTCCACTCGATCGTCGAAGAATACACCTGGAAAATGAATGGATATTTATATTAATCTTCTCTTTTATTTTCATAGTAGTGACAAAAATATGAAAATTAAATTTCGTATTTTATTAATTATATTAATAGAATAATAGTTATTGAACTAACACGACTCTAGTATTTTATTGAGTGACGAGTCCGAAATTTTTGGGATTTTTTTTTCTTCAATCTCAACAGAGATTAACTCCAATTACAGAGAGACGAGACATTGGCATTGTTTGAAGATATTCACGGCAAGTGAGATTTGAATCCGAGTTGTGTGGTAATCCGCAGCTTATCCGATTAACCATGAGCCTCCTCGATCCTTTGATTCCAGATTCAAATTACCATTAAAAGATCTGGTGTGACAAGCACAGCACACAGCTTTCGATTACCGAAGGTAGCTGAGCTTGACACACCAGATTTTTGCTGTCGATATATTTAGTTTCCAACAGCACGGTACATTTGAATTCAAGATGTAAAATTTATAAACGGGGGAAAATATTTAGGTCTATATTTTGTTACCATGGCAACCATTTCTCCTATCCTTCCTATGAAGTACAAGAGTGTCCCCGAGTTTGACGTAGTAGGTAGCGTGCCTCCCTCCTATACCAAACGTCGCGGATTCGGACCCAGGCAGTCCTATGATTTTATTTAAGCCATTTGGATACCAGATGGCTTAAATAGAAATGCCTGAACCCCCAATATATACAGTAGAGTCCCGTTAATCCGAACTAATTGGGACCAAGGGTCGTTCGGATTATCGGGAAGTTCAGATTAACCGAAATTGTAAGCTTGAATTAGAATAAAGTCGTAATTATAACGTTGTAAACCGTGAAACTTGTCGGTGATATTGCTTATACTATTTGTCTATTTTTTATAATTCGTATTTTTTAATAAAATAAAGTTTCTTTAATGTCTAATTTTCATTTATTCCTCTTAAAAAAAAAAAAAAAAAAAATCGTACGCAAAAAGAGTTCGGATTAGCGAGGTTCGGATTACCGGGACTCTACTGTATATTACTTACAACGGTTATCGTCTAATCTTAAATGGCCTGAGTTGCCGAAAAGACTGTGTGAATGTGAGTGTGAATGAGAAAAAAAGTGTGAATATTAAAAAAAAAAAAAAAAGATAATTGATTTTTCAATTTTAATCAAAATCGTTGGAGCAAATTTTGAGAAAATCGAAAAAAACTGAAAAATACATCAGTAAAGTACTAGTACCTTTTGGCCGATTTTGATTAAAGCTTATTTTCACGCTCCCGGGGAGTGTTTAACTTAAATATAAAATTTCAACCTCCAGGCTCAATTCCTTCATGCTTTAAAATGAGCCCAGACAGACACACAAACAGACAGAGCATGTCTCGAAAACCACTTTTTTGGATTCAGGGGACCTCAAAACGTGTATATCCATCAAAATCTCGACATCGAATGTGACTCTTAAACAACTTAAATTTTCAAATGTTTTTTTTTTTTTTAATGTATCGAAAATTTTACGAGTGATTTTTATTTATTCATTTTAAGAGGGTAATTCAGGGCCGGAACTAGGATATTTTTTAGGGAGGGCAAAATTTAATTTGCCGCCCTCTCCTTAAAATTTTCTATACAAAATTCATATCATTTTATCTTTTTTTTAGTAAATCTTTCTTTAATTGCCGCCCCCTAAAATCTGCCGCCCGGGGCTACGCACCCACTGCCCCCCTCTAGATCCGGCGCTGGGGTAATTGAATCGTTTATTTCAGAAAGCACCTAAGGGACAAAATTTCAAAAAATGTGTTTTTGGTGCTAATGTACAATTTAAAGGTAAATACATCTTTTAGTGCCGAAATAACCAATGTTCCTCATCAGCAATGCTATTTGGCAGCCTTGAAAATATTCCGTTTATTTCAGAAAGAACCCAAGCGCCGTCGCTTAGGTTCTTTCTGATGTAAATTTCTCTCATGCCCTGTAGACATCACGTGTTTTGTGACTCGCAGCCGTCGCTTAGGTTCTTTCTGCAGTAAATTTCACTCGTGCCCTGTAGACCTCACGTGTTTTGTGACTCGGTGGTTTGATTCAAAGGTTACCTAACACTGTGTAGTTAGTTTTCGTGAGTTTTCGATGAAAATTAGGTGTTATTTTGTTGTTTATTATTACATTATATAGTTTTTTTTTTGACGTGACAACGTCTTACAAATCATGTGTCTATAGAGGCAAGTTAGAGGGGCATGCACGAAAAAGTTTATTGGCTTGAATAACTCCTCTGTCTTAAGAGGTATAATTATGAGAAATATACGGTTAGAAAGAATGAGTTTTCAGCTAAAGATTGCACCATTTATTTTTTTCCTATCATTTTATTTTACCGCGCTGCGGTAAATTCTAATTTGAAAGTTTAAACCCCTGTAGATTCTGAACGGCTAATGAGATCAGACTAAATGGGATGTCATTTGGTGCAGAAACAAATCCTCTAATAGAATAAATAAAAAAATCCCGAGCAATTAACTCGAAAATTAGTTTTTTTCTCGAAAACCCTCATTTTTTAGGCAAAAAAAATATCGAAAAATAGCCCTATTTATGTAACGCCTAGCTACTTGACCATAAAAGCTATTTTTTTTTTTATTAAGCCGGGTGCCAAAGGCCATCCCCATAATATACAATATATAACATTTTACAAAACAATATAAATACAATATAAAACCATGTAAATACAATATAACATTATATAGTTCTTAAGCCATGTCGGATAGTTCAGATGATGAACCTATTCCCAAGCGAAGGCGTGGTGTTGTGCACGAAGAAAAATACAAACGGAACCTTATTCGGAATGCTAGGCTCAAAGGACTTCAGTACGTCTCTGTATATACGCTGTGTATATAGACATACTGTAGCGTGTAGTCTACTTGTATTTTTCGATTTAGGCATAGTAAAAACACTCTTTTTTATACTTAAGTGTGTCTATTACTTACCTTTGATACCAAAACAGGTAAAAATTAATGGTTTGACTTAATTTCAATAATAATTTTTAAAAAATCACTCGTTTATTTCAGAAACCACCTAAGTGCAATTTTTTCAAAAATTAATTACTCAAAAACTTAAAGGAAAAAAATAATTTTTTAAATAGATTATCCCAATAGCATGTTTATGATTTGATAAAAAAATATTTGAAGTAGACTAGACCTATACTTAAGCTGCAAAACAGTTTTTTTAGTTTTCCGAAAGTTGAAAAAAATGCACTTAGGTGGTTTCTGAAATAAACGATTCAATTGTCTCTGGTCACTCTTTTGTCTCTTCTCAACTATCAATTCTAGTTACAAACAAAATTTCTCTATTCGTCATTTCGAAAAATATTTGTTTGAAAAAACTATTATTTCAAAAACTCAATTTAAAAAAATCTATTAATAGATAATCTAAATATAAAATTTAATTATCTATTAAATAATCAAAGTTAATTACTCTCTGACTTTAAGGTGAAATTCACGATTTAAGACTTCCTCTGGCTAGATGCTCACCATTGTTGGGCCGCGCACTTAGTTAACTACATAGGCGTGGGCTGGGTTCAACCTCCCCCCCCCCCCCCTATAGGACCCAAGCCATGACTAGATATTTAAGCTCTATAATACAAATCATATTTGCCCTGATGAAGGTCGTGACAGACGACCGAAACGTCGGCAAGTAAAAAATTAAATAAAAGATTTTTTTATTTAATCTCCTGGCTGCAAAGTTTCCATTTCGGTTTCCTGATTATATTTCATATATAAAATTTAATTATCTATTAAATAATCAAAATTAATTACTCTCTGACTTTAAGGTGAAATTCACGATTTAAGACTTCCTCTGGCTAGATGCGCACCATTGTTGGGCCGCGCACTTAGTTAACTACATAGGCGTGGGTTGGGTTCAACCTCCCCCCCCCCTATGGGACCCAAGCCATGACTAGATATTTAAGCTCTATAATACAAATTATATTTCATATTGGGTAAGTAAAATATAATATAGTATTAAGATAAATACGTAGATAAAATATAATAATTTACTCTAGCTAAAAAAAAAACCAAAATGATTTATAAATACCCTAAAATAATTTTAAATTTTACCAAATGTTTGAAAAAATTTTCTTGAACCACCCCCATCAAAAATTTCTGACTACGCCTTTAGTTAACTATACGTATTATTATAAAAATTTAATTATTTATTTAATGCTTCAGGGCGTTCAGCTTTGGCTTTTATGGCCTTACGAAGGTTATTGTTATAATTAAAATATTATTATTATTATATCATGTTCGGGTCCGTGAAGAAAATTATTATAATTAATATTCATTAAATCAAACATCGGTCATCAAACAAAGATCCGTGGTTCGACTCCCGGCGGCATCCCTATCTTCTCCGGCTGTTCAGTAAATATTAATTTTATTATTATTTTATATTAGACTGCTATCAATTTTTTAATCTATAAATTGAATATTTTTTTAAAAATAGTCGATGTTGCTATTTTATATCATGACATGCTAGTAAAATATTTATTATTTTTTTTCAAAAACAAATATTTTTTAAAATGACAGAGCAATTTTGTTTGTAGCTAGTTGAGGAAATACAAGAACCAAAGACTCAAATGTCATAGTCAATCAGAGACAATTACCACTTGCAAATTTATGACTTCTTTGAGCTTTTTGGTACTAAATTTTTTTCTATTTTTATTGATTTTGTGATAAGGAGATGTTATGATTTTTTAAATAAATTTTTTTTTAATTTGACAAGACTGTGAGTTTTTGTTTAAGGCTTTTTCGGCATCTTAGGCCATTTAAAACCTTGCTTCTTATTTATTTGAAGCAATTTGAAAATTTGTGTTGCTTAAATAGGGAAAGAAACTGAATGCCATTTTTTTCTTTCTTTTTTAATATTTTGCCGATTTCAATTGGAATTTATATAGGTCTAATTATTATTTTTTTTATTATCACCCAGCGAGCAGATACCTGATACCTGATTTACACCCCCCCCCCCTTCCCGACAAATTCCAAGCCCCCTAAAAAATATCGTAGCATGACAAGATAACTTCTCTTATCGAGGTATGAGATGCAAAATAAGAGAAAGGTGTTTGTAGGGCACGCAAAATAATCGTTTAATCGATTATTCACCGATTATTTTCTTAAAAAATGATCGATTTAAAATAGTCGATTATTTGATTATTTTTTATAATCGATTATTGAAAAAAAATTGATTATTTTTGGAAAAAATTTGATCGGATGAGAGTCGTATCTAAAATAATTTTGCTTGAGAAAAAAAGGTATAATCGATTATTTTTTCTCATAATCGATTATTTTTTTCGGCTGAACCCAATAATCGATTAATCGGAATAATCGATTATTTTTCCATTCTATATTTATAATATTGCAATGTGAAAAAATTTCCATTGATATACATGTAATTTTATTTTGATTAAAAAGAATTCATTTGCAAGAAGGGAGAGGAAATGGTTAAATTTTTTCTAAAATATTTATCATTGGACTCACCCTTGCACTTGGGATTGACGCAATGATGAGCGCTGTCCAGATATGCGACCAGATGACTCGGCAGATCATTTGGTCCATAGCTCAGTCCATACTGTTTGATAGCTCTGCCCGCGTATTCCAAGAGGCTCGATGGCGCTAAAGTCATGTCGCTCACGAAACGGACCACCAACGGATTATCCCGCAAACTTAACTAGAATTAAAAAAATAAAATTTTATTCCTTTTTTTTTTAAGAAAAAATTTACAATTGCTCTACTTACCTCTGTGAGATGTTTGAGTGCAATGATCTCCAAAGGAAGAGTTTGTAATCTATTCTTATGCAAGAGAAGGGATTTGAGTTCTTTTAAATGGGAAATTGAAGCCGGCAATTTCTCTAATCGATTATCACTTAAAACGAGAGCTTGAAGATGAGCCAAACGACCCACGGATGCTGGCACCTCGGAGATTTCGTTACCACCGAGGTTCAAAATCTGCAAACTGAAACAAATTATACGCATAAGTATATTTAAGATAAAGGATATTTTTATAAATTGTATTATTCAAGAAACTTTCCACTAGAAAGCTAGTCTAATAATAACAAAAATATTTATTTTCTCCGCCGTTATTTTATAATTGTAATTATTAACTTCTTTTGTTTATTTTTAGATAATTATTTCAAAGGTTGATAATTATTTATATAAAATAAATATAATTTTATTTGATTTTATTGTTATTTTATATCCTGTTTCATAAGTCATGATTTGTTTACACAAAGATTATAAAAATTTCTCATTTAAAAGAAATCAATTGATATCATATCTATTAAGACTTAAGAAACAATCAAAAAAATATTTTCACTTCAGTATATATTATAAATTGGCCATGAAATTTTATTCAAAACAATTTTATTGGGGGTTTTCAAAAAACTTATGGATTATTAAGTTTCCCAGTCAATATATTAATATATCAAGATGAAAAAACTCGCGTGAAATTTGTTCATATTTATAATTTATTTACTTATTCTATTATTTATTTTTTATTCATTTGTGTTATAATTTTAGAAAATTTTTATACTCAGAGTGATGATATACTCAGAGGATGATTTATCAAAAATTTTATTAGAATATTCCTCTTCTAAATGAACATTTAAAATTCGCAACCAAAGTTTTTTTTTTTTTATTTCAGATCTTTTTCGTCATCTGACGCTATTTAAACCTCTCGTTATCAATATAATTTTAAAAAAATTTTTACAGAAAGCGACTTTTTGATTCGTTGGACAATAATTAAGAGAAAATATTTTTTTTTCTTAATCAAACAAGTTTTATTTTATTCTCTTTCTCTCTCCAAGTGGAGGGATATTTTGATTTTATTGCGATAACAATTCTATTAATCCGGGGTTCTAAAACAATTTTGGAAAAATTAGTAGATTAAGTTTTATGATTGACTACAGGAGCATGTGCAGCCAAGAATAAAAAGCCTCCGATTATGATTAAGAGTGACTACAATGTCCGAAATATCTTTTTTTTAAAACAATAATTACTCAAATTTATAATATTTTGATAAATGAACGTTTAATGTTGACTGTCGATTCTTAATTAGAGTCAACCATAAAATAAAAATTTATATTTTGTAACTTCTATCACGCTTGAAGATTAGCGTATATATTTATTTCAGGGGCGTATATAGAAATTTTTTTCGGGGGGGGGGGGCGAACTCAAAAATTTTTCTGAGGAAAATTTTTTTTAAGAAACTATATTTTTTCACACAAAATTTTTTGAAGAACATTTTTTCTATTGCGGAACCAAAGTTGTCCATCCTGCGGAAAAATTTGTTGCGCTGATGTCTGTATATCCCTATATATGTATATGTGTTTGGGAAATTTCGGGGGGGGGGGGCGGGCCCCTTATATACGCCCCTGATTTATTTTATAATTTGGCTGCCACCGAGATTCATTTATAAAAGACATAACGATGAAGATTTATTTAAATCAATTGATTTAATAAAAATAATTTACAGTCAATTTTGTGACAATGTGATTTCGGGACATCCGTGCGATTTGTTTTACAAAAGAAAGGACCAAAGAAATCCCAGGAATGACAGGAGATCCTGAAGCTAGTCGATCAAATTTAAATAAACTATAACTATTTCAAAGTCCGATTGAGGATAAAGAATAATTATCTCTGATTCAAACAAACATGCCTCGAAAACTATTCAAGTTGTCAGTCAAATAAAATTTATTTTGCTCGATCTACTAATTAATGTAATTCATTTAAAACAATTTATATTTTGTTGATTTCAGAGCGCAGGCATTTAAAATTCAAAATTTTTCTTTTTAGTCCAAATGAGAAATCAATTCAATCGATAAAATTATATTTTTAAGTATGATATTAGAGTCGCTAGGAATTTCAAATATCTTTTTAAAAAGAAACGACGACAAAGTCAAAGACTTTTATTTTTTATGCTAATTTATCCTTATCGGATATTGAACTATGTTCATTATCACAAGAAATAAATAATTCTTGAATTATAAAATAAAATTCTAATTTGTTGAAATCCTATTAGTTTCATATAAACCGGATTTCAAAATAAAAAAAAAAATTATGAGTTGAAAGAATATCTATTTCAAGAGGGGGGGGGGGGGGGGGGTTAATAAATTCAACCCATTCAAGGACATGATTCAAATAGAGGCTTGATTATATTATAAAAGAACGAGTTAAGTTAAATGTGCTCGCTTACCTTTTTAATTTCCAAACATCTTTCGGGATGCTCTGAATTTGATTGCCGCCGAAATAAAGATATTTCAATGAGATTAAATCAAAAGTCTGTCCTGGGAATTGGGTAAATTGATTGCCACTAAAATTCAACTCCCGAAGAAATTTTAAACTCTCTAAACTTTTCGGCAATCCATCTTGCGTCAATTGATTATTTTTTGCGATAAGCTTATGTAATTGGGTGAGATGTGTGATTTCGGTTGGAAGGTGAGTTAACCGATTACCCGTAATATCTAAAACACGTAATTGGCTAAAATGCCAGACGTTCTCGGGTAGTTTCTCCAATCGGTTGTTGTAGAGAAGCATCGTCTCGATGGTGTGCACATTGAAAGGTCGTTGTTCGGCAAAATCCTCCAAGTTGACCTCAAGATCCTCATCATCGAGCATCAGGAGTGAAAAATCCAAGGTGCGTTTTTGTCTTTCAGCTGCAACATCACTATCACTTCCGCTACTATCTGATGTATAATTATCCATTGTTTTTTTTTCTAAGAGTTTGTGATGTTTCTCAGTTCTCAGTCCGACTTGGACTGGTTCAAAAAGTTATCAGCATGTTTTTAAGATCACCAATCCCCACTACTTGCTCTTCGGCAAACATGTCAAGGTGACTCGAACTGGCAACGCAGCATCGCTTAGACTTGCGACTCAATTTCAACTTCGCAGACAACAAAACAACTGAATATACTGATAATTTTGATATTAATCTTAATATTTTATATAATCGATGAGTTTTCAATTTTTTTTTTTTTTTTTTAATTTATTAAAAGATAATATTATATTAAAAAATAAGATTGGGTCTTTATGTTTAAATTTTTAGTTGAAAGAAATATAATTTATCCTAGAGACTTAATAAGACTATGTAAAATAATTCAGAAATTTTTCCTGGGGGGGGGGAGTAAAGACTTTTCACCTATATAATTTTTTTTTTCTAAACCCCTTTTCGCCATTTATATATTTTTGAAATGGGCCTACCGATGGCTCCTGGGGGACGTTTCACGCGCTGATTGCGCGGGGTCACCAATCCGAGCTTTCGTCGAGATTGACATCATTTTATTTTAATTTTTATGTTGATGTTTGATGCTTCCTCCCCTCCCGCAGGTAAGAGCGGATCCAGGAGTTTATCGGGTGGTGGGAGTAATCTGGTGAGACTGGTCGCACATCACACAATTTTTTTACTTTCGGTAATTTAAAGGTACATTCTGTACTTATTTACCATTTTTTTATTTTTATTTATTTATTTGAAATTCCTATCGGGATCCCCGTTTATTTGCCCGAGGTGCTTTCGTGTACGAAGACACACACCTCAAACCCAACCGGCCTCTGGCCGTAGCCATCTACCGGCACCCCGTGAAGTTACATCATTTCCTATCTCTAACTCCTCCTCCTACTTTCTTCTCTAGCTAGTGAACTAATCCTTATTTCTGGTTCCAACCGGCTCCTTATATCCAACCTCTTCTATGCTAGGGAGGATGTCCTAGTTGAGGAGGGACTCCCTCAGCACTGGCGTGTAGCCTACTCCTTTCGAAGAATGCATCACTGAGAGGGAACCTTCTTTACGTCCCTTCCACAGGACGGGATGTCACAGCAACTCCCTCTCCTCGTAGAGTTGCCTGAGGGCTATTGTGGTGAGATCCTATATTCCAATCCAGGGCTTGCTTGAGGATTTGTTTACATTAAATAAATATTTTTATTTAATGAAAAATCCCGCACGCCAAGGATTTGAACAGGGATCTTCTTTGCAGAAGCTGACACCCTGGCTCACTACACCAGCAAGCCCTCACTTATTTACCAGAATATATATATACAAATACAATTTTTGAGTATTAAAATTTTATATTAAAAATAAAATTTTACTCACAAAAAAAATATTTTTCTCAATCTCTCTCGGGGGGGGGGGGTAGTTGCCCCTTTACCCCCACCCACCGGTATTCGTCCATGTCCGTAGGCATGTCTCACTGATAGTTTCGTCTTGTTATCAACAAAAGCTTCCCCTTAAAACGCCTAAGAAGTTATCAAAATAAGATAATTCGAGATGATAAAACATTTAAGTTTCTTGCAATTTTTGTTAAAAAAAATGTATCTGCGGGTTCATTCTTTAAAAAATAAAATAAAATTTATTTTTTCCTTCATTAGCCAAATATGGCATTAATATGGTGAGCCAGTTGTTGAAGGATAAATTTTCTTCTGCCAAAAATTTAGTCTTATATTTGACCTTCAATATTTTTATTATATAAGCGAAGACAGTCAAAATAATAATATATACATATGCATTTTTCACATTATATTATTATGCAAGTTTATAGAAAATGTACAAACGTATCACCGAGTCAATAAAGCAAGTTAATAATAAATAATAATAAATATAATGTTTTAACTTGATTGTTCTGAGGAGCGCTCCCCCCCCCCCCCAGCCCCAGGCGCATCCGGCTTTCCGGCTTTTTCCCAAAATCTCTGGCTTTTTTTTTGAAATTTCATATCACAAATACGGGGAGAAAAATTACCAAAAATATACTACAAAAAAAAAATAAATAAATAAATAAAATAAATGTCGAACGAAAAACGGCGCCCCAATTGAGCTTCGTCCCCTCAGTCCCTCAAAGGCTAGTTACGCCGCTGTTTCTGAGCATTTCTTGTATGCAAATTTAAGCCTAGCATATGTAATAAATTCACCTAAACAACACCGGGTGATCGTCCGGTTTGCCAAGTGATTTTGTCCTCTTCATTTAATCACTTTACTTTCACTTATATATGAAAAGTAAATTCTCCTGAGTCAAAAAATATGAGAAAGTTGGGTCATCCATAAGCTACTCGTAGTAAAATTAAATATTCCTAAGAATTTTATTTTTTTTTTTATTTTTTAGACAGCCAGTCAATTTTTTTTATCGGATTTGTTCTCATCGCCCAAGGACTGACTATTCATTAAATATTATCAACAAATAAAATAGAAACAATGTCGCAAGATAATTGGAATATCTCAATGTGATAAATAAAAATTGGCAAAATGAAGACGTTTGAATACTAATTATTCAATCTAAACACACAAGGCATGCATCGATCACATGCAAATTTATTGTTTTCATTTAGATTTCAATGAAACGAAATGAAGAAATAAATTCTAAGAAAATGCAATGCATTTAAATGCATTATTATAAAGAAGAAGAAGAACCAAGTCAAGAAATTCACCGAAGATAATATAATTATGATCCAATATATCTATATTGAGATTTGAGATCTCATGAAAAAAAATTTTAGTGTCGCAACCAGTGTCCCTTCCAAGGGAGAAAAATGGTGATCATATTTTTGGCTAGTAAATAACTGGTAACCTTTGGCTTTAGTTAAACATAATTTTATAAAAGTTTTTTTGTGTTATGTTTTTTGTAAGATTTATTGTAAAAAGTGGGGGTTGAATGACCTAAGGTCAAAAGCCGGAAAATGAAGAAAAAAAAAACATTAAATATTTAATAATCAAAATTAATAAAAAACACTAGGTGATAAGTTTCAATATGAATACTTCATACATGACACTCATTGCATTTTCCAAAAGGAATACAAATACTATGTAGTATGATCACAACTGTTATTTTTAGAAAATTAAAAAAGTATATTAGTAAAGTACTAATATTCTTTGGCTGTTTTTTATTTATTCTTCTTCGAGGAGCCTACAAAATGAATACTTCCCACACAGCACAAAATATTGCAGCAACGTTGCAGAAATATTGCGAATCTTGGCAACATTGCAACGGCAATATTCCAAACTATCAATATTGCTGTTTGAGCTGCAATATTGCATCAATGTTGCTGCAACATTGTCAATATTGAGCAAGATTGCAATATTCCGTGCTGTGGGGTTAGCTTAAGTGTAAAATTTGAATATCGAGAGTTTTTTCGTTTTTGCGTAATTCCTTCCCTTAACCGACATTTTTCGATATTTCACTTGGAATTTAATAAATTTATTGTGAAAAAATTCGAATTTTTTGGAAGATCAATTCCTCTTAAAATAGCAAAATATTTATCAAAATTTTTAAGAAAGGGATTTTATTGCTTTTTTGAATTGCCTGTTTTATCGTTTTTCTGAAAATTGCCATTAAAAGAGGCGATCCCCTTTTAGCTTGAATTTTACTTTTTTTTTCACAATAAATTTAATGAATTTCAAATGAAATATCAAAAAATGTTAACAAAAGAACTCTCTCCCTTACTTAACAACTGAAGGAGGCAGAGAAAATAATTTTTTAACACCTTTGTAAGTAAATTTATAATGTCTTTCTGTCTGTTGAGCGTGTTTGATGTGTGTTATATATTAAGGAAGAAAAAAAAAAATGATAATGATAATGATAATCCTGATTACATATATTGTTTATAATGTAGGTCCTGAAGATGGGGAGTTTGTCCCCGAAACGTCGACAGAGGAAAAATAAATAATTCGGGCCGATAGAAGTAAGTCTTCTTTCATTTCGTCTTTAAAAAGAACTCTCGATATTCAAATTTTATACTTAAGCTAAGTATCCATTTCGTAAGCGCCTTGAGGAATTTCGATAAAATGGGCCAAAGAATACTAGATTTCCTCAAAATTCGCTCCATCGATTTTTTTTTTAATTCATAAATCAATTATTTTTTTAGATGCTCTTTAAAATGTATATTCTCATTTTGCCATTAAAATCTTCTGAAGACCACTTTACTCTTGTATTTCATAGAAAAGATAGGAGAAATGGTTTACTTATGTATTTTTTTTTTTAGTATTTTTCGAATTAACTCTATCACATATCACCTAATGTTTTTGATTAATTTCACCTAATTGTTTGATGTTGATTTTTGATATAACTATTTTTTTTCTTTTTCAGGATTATGACAGAAGATGGAGTAGGCTCTGTCGAACCAAATCGTCCTAAGCAATTAATTTAAATAAATTTACCGAAGTCTTAGAATTAACATATAATTCTATTTTGATAATTTTTCATTTGAATCTCAAATTAATTCCTATTGTAGCGTTAATCCGAAATCTATTGATTTTTTCGGTCCTCTGTTTATTTGTTTTATTTAAATTCCATCAGTTTATTATTATTAGCCAATGAATTGATGATCATTAGAGTCGATAAAACGCATCAGAATTAACTCGGGTTTCTGTAATACAAATTTGTTTTTATTATAGAATCACTAAATGTTCATATTAGAGTGTATGGAGTCAATAGGAAGTTAAAAAGCATAGAGCAGGTGGTTATTTATTTTTAAACACCGTGCAAACCCTTCGGCCATTTATCACCCAAGTGGTGCGCATCGATGACTTCGTGGGTCATTTAACGCCTTTGCTTTGTCCTCTGAGTTCGTTTTGTATTTTAAAAGTGCATCACAAGTGGATTTCTTTAATTAAAAAAAAAAAAAAAAATTGCCAATTCAAAGAGATATAAAAGAAGAAAAAATAAACGTGTGACGGTATTGATTATTTAAAGACTGGTTAAAATGGGCAGTTTTTCTGTTCTGATTCATGTGAATGGGAATCCAGTCAGGAGAAACGTGCAGTAGGAATGTCTACTTTTATTATTGTATTTGTTTATTTCATAATGAATTATTATTATTCTAGCTGAGGTTAAATGGCTAAGTTAATTGTTGCAATTGAAGGAAGAAGTTATATACTCAAACGGTTCGTGGTGTGACTGGGTCCCCGGGTTCGCTTCCTGTCCCAAGCGAGAAAAATTTATTTCAAGTGAATTGGCTACTAAGCTTGTGTAATAAATAAGAATAGGTCTAAATGGCATCTGAAGACGAAAAAGATATTAAAACTTAATAAAAGAAAAATTCGGTTCGTTTTTGTAATCGATAAATCTGACTGTTGGTCTCAACAAATTTTGATTTGAGATTCTTTTAGAGCAGGGATCATCCAACTGGTCGATATAATATATTGTAATTATGAATCTATTTCAATTATTCTCAAAAGAAAAAAGTATGATTTTTATTTTCTGTTACTTAATTATACAAAGTACTATGATGGTGTCAATGATTCGATGATTTTGATGGAAATACACGTTTTGAGAGTTCCTAATTCCAAAAGAGTAGACCCCGCAAAATGATGTGTGAGAAATTAATTTAATACTAGAAAAGTTTTTTATTTTTCTAAACAAAAATTGATTATTTTTACTTTCTCTTATCTCTATATATATGCTAATATATATATAGAGAGAGAAAGTATTGGATTCATGTCAAAAATTAGATGTCGAGATTTTGATGGATATACACGATTTGAGGTCCAAAAAAAAATCCAAAAAAGTGGTTTTCGCGACATGGTCTGTCTATGGGTGGGTGTGTGTGTGTGTTCAATTTTAAGCATGAAGGAATTGAGCTACGAGGTTGAAATTTTATATTTAAGTTAAACACCCCCCGAGACCGGAAAAATAAGCTTTTAATCAAAATCGGCCAAAGAGTACTAGTACCCTGGTACTTTACTGATGTACTTTTTCAGTTTTTTTTTTCGATTTTCTCAAAATTTGCTCTAAAGTTTTTGATTAAAATTCAAAAATCAATTATTTTTTATTCTTTAAAATGTATATTCTCATTTTTCTCTCAAAATTGTTTAGCACATTTTACTCTTGTTTTCATTGGAAAGAGGAGAATGGTTGCCATGGTAACAAAATATAAATATTTTCCCATACTTATAAATTTTACATCTGAATTCAAATGTTTCGTACTGTCGGGACTTTCGATTACCGAAGGTAAGAGAAAGTTGTGTGCTGTGCGCCAGTCACACCAGATTTTTAAAGAATTTTTTATAATCTTTGTAATGGCAATTGTATTAGTAAAATTTAATAAACTTTAATTGTGTTTGTTTTAAGATCTGATGAAAAAGTTTCCTAAATATTTGAATAAAATTCTAAAGGATCTGAATAAAAAAAAAGTCTTGCAAAATGTGAAGACATCTAAAGCCCCATCCCTGGTGTATGCTGAATTAGGAACTATCACCCAAATGATGGAGAATTTGTCAGCTGATGCTTTCTTAAGAATAGCAAACCCCTTGTATATAGGCAACTATATATACATGCTTTAATTTATTATCTAGCTTTCAGGCGTCTCAATAAAATATTACCAACCACTCGGCTTTAATGCTTGGGATTCACTTCCGGTTTAAAAATTTTTCGAATTTATATTGTCTATCACAACGGTTCCCAACCTTTTTTGATGTGCGGCCCACTTTTTCCGTAAAAAAACGCTGAGGCCCAGTATATAGTAGGGTATACTGGATATAAATGTGTGCGTGTATGTGTAAGTAAAATGGATTGGTACAAAATTACTTTAAAAAAAAATGATATTATTGCAGTTACTTTGCATTAAGAACAAAAATCAATCTTAAAAACTATGGGTCAGGTTTGAAAAAAGTCAATGCTATTTTTGACCTTGTTTTATGCCTAAAGAGCGTCAATATTTGGATGAAAACCGGATAGTTTTAGCCTTATATCGCACTAAACCTTCAGTTTATCTCTGTATTTATTTTTCAAGAAAACTAGAGTTGAAAAAGTTGATTTTTTTTTATTATTAATATAAGCAGAGAGCGAAAAAAAAGTCGCCTTAAAAGTCAAACAGTCGGTAAAAAGTCTGTTTTTGGCAAAAGAAAACTCTCTAAAAAGTCGCTGTCAAGTTTAAGAATTAATAATATGAAAAAGTAAAAGAAATACAGCCTTGAAGCACTGTACAATTTCTTTTGATAACTCGGACACCTTGTATATAATTTTATTTGAATAATTTTCGAGACCTATTCATTTGAATAAGACATTAATATTCAATGAATACCTCGGATTCGGATTTGACAAAACACTAAACTACTCACATATATTTTGTTAAATATAATTTTATATAATCGAACTGAAAAATGACGATTGACAAATAAATATGAAATGAAAAAGAAATATGAACAGATTTATGCTGAGGAACTTTGACAGATGAAACAATTCAATCTATCCCTATTCGCTCTATTAATTATGTATTATTTGAGGTAATTTTAAGCAATAAAAGATTCTAAATAATAAATTTCTAGTTTTATTGTAATTTGAAATTAATTTAGTATCTTCTGGACGAATACAAAGGGAATGCTTAAAGTTTTAGAAAAATCTTGAAAATTCTCAAAGTTCAAAGGAGATGGAAAAAATATAACCTCTATGGATGGCACCCTAATATGCATATTAAGATAAGGGAAAGTAAAAATTAATTGAAATTTTTTTAAATATCCCCTGTGGAGCGTATTTTATATATAAAATATTAAAATTGTATAATATATTATACAATTTTAATATGAGAAGTTATTGCAAAATAAATTATTTTATTGTGGAAAGAGCAACCGCTGGTGTATTTTTCTCCGAAAAACTTATATATTAATTAATTTGGATACAAATCAATTGAAATAAATAGGGATCCGGTTCTAAATGACCACGATGCCGAAAAATACCATAAATAAATTTAAAAAAAGAAAAAACTCAATGGCCTCGGCCCAAAATGCAAAATTAAAAAAAAGCATATTATATTAAATATTTATATTTATTAATCCTCAGAACGGGAAATTTTTGAATGTTTAAATGGATATCAGCATAATAATATATTAATCACTCAAGGAAGTGACGCGTCGCTAATTATAAAGTAATTTTATATTAAAATGCACTATATACAAAAATTATTGATCTTCTGATGAACAACTAAGGAGATCATCGAAATGTCTAATCCGGTTTTAATCATTTTTTCTCTAAAAATAATTAGTTAAATTAGTTTATACGTAGTTCTAATTTAAGAATTTCTAATGTGCAAATTATAAAAAATAAATTACTCTAATTATTATGCTAATTTATTACGCGATGGCAAATATCTTACGCAGATGTTCTCTTTAAATTAATATTTCAGTAATGAGTTATCTGGTCTAACAGATCTTCTTAACGAATTTTATTAATTTTTTTTTAAATTAAATTTCTATCTTCACCTACCCCAGCCATAATAAAAACCAATTTAAAAAATCTGGAGTGACTAGTCGCACAGTACACAACTTTCTCTTGCCGAAGTCAGTAAACGAAAGCTGTGCTTGTCACACCAGATTTTTTGTGTTGAGATTTATTTAGTTTTCGTCAATAAATTAAAATTCAAGATGTAAAATTTATAAACGGGGGAAAATATTTATCCATTTGTCCTATCTTTTCTATGAAGTACAAGAGTAAAGTGGTCTTCAGAAGATTTCAATAACAAAATGAGAATATACATTTTATTGAGAATCTAAAAAATAATTGATTTTTGAATTAAAAAAAAAATCGTTGGAGCGAATTTTGAGAAAATCGAAAAAAACTGAAAAAGTGCATCAGTAAAGTACTAGTACTTTTTGGCCGATTTTGTTCAAAAGCTTCGTGTCACGTCCCAGGGAGGTGCCTAACTTAAATATAAAATTTCAACCTCCTAGCTCTTTCTGTTCTTGAGATATTTTGTTCACACACAGACACACAGACAGACCATGTCGCGAAAACCACTTTTTTGGATTCAGCGGACCTCAAAACGTGAAGATCCATCAAAATCTCTACATCGAACTTTTGACATGAATCCAATACTTTCTCTCTATATATATTAACATATAAAGAGGTAAGAGAAAGTAAAAATTAATTCCTCCCTAACTATTAGTAAAATAATTTGATTTTCGGTTTAACTAAAACTTTAAAATTTATGCCTGAAGCTCAAAAAATTCCAAGATAATAATTAAAAATCTTTTTAAAAGTTTTTTGGTATCTGAGGTCATTTAGACCCACATATTTTTTTTTAGATTGGTAGCCGATTTAATTGAAATAAATTTTTTTCCCTTGGGAGGGGAAGTGAAACGCTGACCCCCACATATTTGCGCCAAGGTCTCTTTTTAAATTTGGAATTTATGGTTGAAGCTCAAAGGAGATTTATTCCCCCCGCCCTGTCTACTCTAAATAGACCAAAAGAGACTCTTTCCTTTTCTTTTTTTCCAAAAAAGGCTAGTATTACTAATTCATAAACTTTGATGTGTGTTTCGTTGAAAATTCGAAACCTCGTTTTTTTTTTTTTGATCAAATTTGTTAACTCATTCTGAGTTTGTTTAACCAAATTGATCAGACGAATGAGTTTCATCCGGCTTTATACGAGTATATTATATTAATAAATAAGAGGCATTACGAGGGTGAAGAGCGAAAGAGAGAGTTACTAATGGCGTTAGTATTGACCATTTCGAAATTAGATAAATCTAAAGGCATAAATTTATTTGGACAAATCCTCACTTCCCTCTTCTATTTACGACTTGTGTATATTTCAAGAGATTATTTAAAAACACTGTTATGATTTATTTATCTTTTATCAATGAAATTCAAATAATTCTTTCTTCTTGAAAGAGATTTTTATAAACTTTTTAAATGACAAGAGAAAAAGAGCTGAGACGTTAAAAAAAGAGTGCGTGAATCAAAAATAAAAATTTTAATTCATGTCTTTTTATTTTTTAAATATTTATTATTTTTATTATAGGTAGAACTAATGACTATTTATATATGTTGACCTGTATTTTAGCCCCTCTAATTACACCCTTATATTTCCCAATATTTTGTGTAATAGCTTCTCTATATCAAATAAATTATTAAATTATCGATATATTGCGTGCTATTAAAGTAGTAAATTTTACAAACAAATCAGAGATTGATTAAAATACGACCTTGAATTAATAACAAGGAGTTCGGCAACGGTGTGAATTTTTATAAAAAAAATGAATCAAAACAAAAACCGAAACAAATATACTAATGTAAATAAGAGCACGTCAAATATTCAATTAGGAAATGTGTGAAATGTGGGCGCAAAAGCTTAGCGTGGGAACACCGTAGACTATTTATAAATAATTATTAGAAAAAAAGTCGATTAGGCTCAAATTCCAGGTCACACCAACTCATAAATCATTAAATTTTTTATTAAAAGATCCCAAATTACTAGTGAGAAAAAAAAATATACAAGAGCGAGAAATATTTGAATGAAATGTTATTAAGAGAATTGTTTCATATATCATCATTCATTGGCAGTAAAACAACAAAAACTAACTAAAAGAAAAAATCTGTTCAAATTGACAGAATTTTTCATTAAGTAGAAATTAGTCTTATATAAAATATCGAATGCGAAAATCTTCGAAATTAAAAAGAAATAATAATAAAGAACTACTCACATTAAGTGGTGACTGCACTGCAAGAAGAGAATGTCAGGCGCCGATCTCCTTCCTCTAAGCGAATCGATCTCCCCGCGAAGCGATGCACCATCAACATCAACAGCATCTAAAAAATAAAAAATAACCAATATTAGAACAATTTATTTTCTTACAATCATCGTGTTAATTATTACTAGATTTAATTTTAATAAAACTGATTTTTATTTCAACCATAAGACTACAACATTTCGATTGCTAATTTTACCAACTTAAGGTGTTAGAATTTATCATCTTAATTTACTTAATTTTTTTGCCGACCACGCACCGCGTCCGCCGACCCCTAATTAATAAATATTGGAATTTTATTTGTTTAGGATTCTCTATTGTGTATGAAATATCCAAATATGAGATTAAAATTTTGAAAAATAACCATATTTAAAAATTTAAAAATAACCATTATTATTTCAAGCAGTCAACATTTAAAATACACAGCCCTATGGAAATTTTGAATCAATTCACTTTTTTTTACTTTCTCTTACCTATGTATATATGTAATATATATATAGAGAGAAAGTATTGGATTCATGTCAAAAATTCGATGTCGAGATTTTGATGGATCTTCACGTTTTGAGGTCCCCTGAATCCAAAAAGTGGTTTTCGCGACATGGTCTGTCTGTCTGTGTGTGTGGGTGGGTGGGTGGGTGTGTGTTCAATTTTAAGCATGAAGGAATTGAGCTACGAGGTTGAAATTCTATATTTAACTTAAACACCCCCGGGACCGGAAAAATAAGCTTTTAATCAAAATCGGCCAAAGATTACTAGTACTTTACTGATGTACTTTTTCAGTTTTTTTCGATTTTCTCAAAATTTGCTTCAACGATTTTTTTTTTAATTCAAAAATCAATTATTTTTTAGATGCTATTTAAAATGTATATTCTCATTTTGCGATTTAAATCTTCTGAAGACCACTTTACTCTTGTATTTCATAGGGAAGATAGGAGAAATGGTTGCCATGGTAACAAAATATAAATATTTTCCCATACTTATAAATTTTACATCTGAATTCAAATGTTCCGTACTGTCGGGAACTAAATATATGTCGACACAAAAATCTGGTGTGACAAGCACAGTACACAACTTTCGATTACCGAAGGTAAGAGAAAGTTGTGTGCTGTGCGCCAGTCACACCAGATTTTTTTACTTATGAAGGACATAACTTTCTTTCTTACCCTTCGGTAAGAGAAAGTTGTGCACGGTGCTCGTCACACCAGATTTTTTATGTCGAGATATATTGTATTTAGTTTCCGATAGCACCCTAGCCTTGACAACTTGCATTTCATAAGTAAAAAAAGTCAATTGATTCAAAATTTCCATCTGCGGATGTCGGCATTTAGACAGTGAACTCTTTTGCCGCTCCCTCCCCTTCAACCACCCCAACACTGAGAAATAACCTAGTGGACTTCTGATTACCTATACTTTTTCAACATCAAATACTTTTATATTTGAAAAAAATTTATAGTTAAATAAATAAGCAGGTTTTTTCGCAAATTTTGCAATTAGTTATTGATATACGTTTGAAAAGTGAATATATCGCAATCAAAATAGGGCCTATACAAGAAATTAACCAATTATTAGGCCCAGGGCTTATGGCGGCAAAATCTTAGAGTCCTAAAGGCGAAAAAATTTTAGACTCAAATAAATATTAACCCATATAAGCCCAAAACTCTTTTGGTCACGGATTTTTTTTATTTTTTGATATGTGGTCACGATTGGGTCCTAGAACATGAAAATAATTTTTTTTTTCTCAATTCCTTTTAAGGATGAATTAGGGCATGGTGCGAAAACGCACCACCGGGCACATGGGATGTCAAAAGTTCCCCGGCTATCAACTACATAAGAGTGTATAGCGAAGAGGAAGGAAATGGAATTGGTCCAAATTTTTGGCTTCCGGGTTACCAAGAAAAATACAAAAGAATAATAGACATTATTATTATTAGGCCTATTATTATTATTTTTATTTATTTAGTGGGTAAAGGTATTTTGTTTTTGATTTAGGATTGGAACAACCTATCAAACCATTGACACTAAACACTCCTAACGATTGAATCCCTCTTGCTTTAGGTTTCTTACTGCTTCAAATTGCAGGATCTCTACAGATGCCAGGCATTTTGGATACAAAAATCTATTCTCTAAAGAAAGAAAGAATTGCCCACCGCCATTTCTTCGAACGAATACCTATGTTGCCGATAAAAGGCGTTGTTTTCATCGAAACGATCAATGCCGTCCATATTTTTATTATACATATCAACCAGTAGTGGGTGCTCCATTTCTTTTTTGCAATTTGAATCAGTAAGAAACCTAAAACAAGACGGATTCAATCGTTAGGAGCCGTTGAGCGTCAATGGTTTGATAGGTTGTTCCAATCCTAAATCAAAAACAAAATACCTTTACCCTCTAAATAAATAAAAATAATAATATAGGCCTAATAATAATAATAATGCCCTCGGGGCATGGCGTAGAGGTTAGCGTGCTAACCTCGTATACCAAACGTCGCGGGTTCGGACCCCAGGCAGTCCGATGATTTTATTTAAGCCAATTGGATACCAAATGGCTTAAATAAGAATACCTGGACCCCATATATGTATATTTATTAATAACGGATATCGTAAAAAGTCTTATATGGCCTCAGTTGCCGAAAAGACTGTATGAATGTGTGTGTGAGTGTGAGTGTGAATGAGAAAAAAGTGTGAATGTTTTTAAAAAAAAAAAATAATAATAATAATGCTTTTTAATTATGTGTATTTTCTTTGTAATCCGCAAGTCGAAAATTTGGACCAATTCCACTTTTTTCCTCTTCGCTACGTAGTGTTTAGGCGTGGAAAGTAATGATAATTTTGATATCCCATGTGCCCGGTGGTGCGTTTTCGCACCATTTAAAAAGATGGCCCTATATCTCTAAAACTTAGAAATTGACAGAATAGCTAACTATTGGATATCATTTAGTAACTCTCTAAAAAACATAAGAGACACCTTTTATTTGAATATGAGCGAATTATAAAGTAGAAATTTAATCTTTTCTTCGAGAAGTCGATGAAATTTCAGAAGTGAAAATTAGTGACAACTTTAGACAAACCCTGTGACCTTCTATTAAACTTTGACAAGTGAATGAGTGAATTTCCATGGAGAATAGAGTCTTGGCTTTAATATAAAACAAACACCAATAATTTATTTCAAGTACTTTTTTAGAAAAATAAGATTTTATAATAATATACGAAATGGTGCGTTTTCGCACCACCGGGATTATATGGGTTAAAATCAATTTGGATTATTTACAGTGACGGCGCAGAGATAGGGAGGGGGGCGGCAAATTAAATTTTGCCCCCCCCTCCCCCTAACAAATCTCCTAGTTCCGGCTCTGTGTATTTTAAAAGAATTTAGTTAAATAAAATCATTTAGAAAATGTATTTTCGAATTAAGCCGATTTTAAATAAAAGAAATTCTTACAGGGTTTCTTCTTTGTTGCCGGTGACTTAGTTAAAGCAAATAGGTGCAAGAGGGAAAAAGAGGCAAGTATGTTGGGTTATAGAGGCGCAGACGCAGCGAGCACCGCCACCGCCTGCACCCTCTGCACCTCAACTCAGCTCAGCACCGACAAACCGACACTACACTCAGTCTTATCCAAGCCGCTTGCCTTTTCACATATTTCACCCTTTCTTTGCTTTGCCTTTTTTTTTAATTTTATCGTCAAACAAACGAAAAAAAAAATGACAAAATCGAACGATGCAAATCAGCCGGTGTTATTGTTATTGTCGTTTATCTCGGTTTATATGTCTTCCTTATTATTGTTTTAATCATCTTCCCTTCTTTTCCTCTCCTTTTTTTTTTTTATTTTTTTTTCTGTTAAGTGAACATGTTGTTGTGATAGTGTTTAAAGAAATAATGACTTGAACGATTGTTGTTTGTTGTTATTATTGTTGTTATTGTTATTGTTCGAAAGAACAAACTCTCCTCGGTCTCTCACTCGTCAGGGAAAACACATTTCAAAGGTAGTAGTATTATTTTTATTTTATTTTCTAAATCGAATCTTATCCAGTCCCCTTCAACGCCTTTTAATAGATCTGCAGCTGAATTATATAAACAGAAGTAAAAAAAAAAAAAAAGATAAATAAATAAAGAGGAAAATTGGCAACCAAAATATGTATCAGAAATTTTTTTTGTCGCAGTCACATTTTAAGCAAACATCAATCATTGTAATAACAACAAACTATATATTTTTTTTTTTGGAAATTTTAAATAGGTTGTAATCCAAAAGAGAATTTTAAGTCAGGCGATATTGCATGTTGGAAAATGCATTGCGCATAATCTTGATTTTTTTTTAAGTCTTCTATTTTATGCTTCACTAGGATAAGATATTTTGTGAATTTTATTTTATTTTGTAATAAAAAAAAACTTGAATTATAATATAATGCATCAGTAGTTAAAGCTTATAAATTTTTTTATGCCTTTTGTTCATTAGAATCAATTTCATGAAAATGTAAACAACAATAATCGTTGAAATCGATTATCCGGACTAAAGGTCGATCATCAATTTTAATTAAATAAATGATACGACAAATTTATTATAACATATACAGGGTGGCACCAGCAAATTTAAATATTGGTTTAGTAATTTTTACTTTCTCGTATATAGAGAAAAAGTATTTTAATTTTTACTTTCTCTTGCCCTATATATGAAATATATAGAAAGTATCACGATCAATGTCAAAAATTCGATGTCGAGATTTTGATGGATATACACGTTTTGAGGTTCCCTGAGTCCAAAAAAGTGGGTCCCGAAAATCTCAAGAACAAAAAGAGCTAGGAGGTTGAAATTTTATATTTAAGTTATGTACCCCCAATGAGACGTAACACTAAGCATTTGAACAAAATCGGCCGAAAAGTACTAGTACTTTACTCATATACTTTTTCAGTTTTTTTCGATTTTATCAAAATTCGCTGCCACAATTTTGATTAAAATTCATAAATCAACTATTTTTTTTGATGCTCTTTAAAAAGTATATCAGTAAAATTTTTCGTGAATATCGAATGAAGTACACTTTACTGATATACTTTTTCAGTTTATTTCGATTTTTTCAAAATTCGCTTAAACGATTTTGATTAAAATTCATAAATCAACTATTTTTTAGATGCTATTTAAAAAGGATATCAATGAAATTTTTCGTGAAAATTGTTTGAAGTACACTTTACTGATGTGGAAGCATTCGTAGCTCAGCGCCATTTATGAATCGCGTGGTCAAGTTTGGAATTTTGGTGCTAAGGGCAACTAAAAATCTGGTGTGACGAGCACAGAACACAACTTTCTCTTGCCGAGGGGTAAGAGAAAGTTATGTGATTGTTGTGTGAGAGATGGTGGAAATATATAAATTTTTTTTCACACTAATAACTAAAGAAATGTGAATTTGTATTAATTATTTATCTAAAAATTTTACTGATCAAGACAAAAAAACCCATAGGGTATAAAAAATATTAGTATGAAAGTCACAATCCTTGTGTTTGGATAAACAAGGATTCGGATGATCGGGATAATCGATCGCATAATTTTTAAAATCCAAATGTGAGTTAAGTAAAAGATATTTTTTTTTCTGGCGCTTGGACTTGTGACAAAAAATTTTAAATAAATTAATGAATATTCTAATTTAATCTTTCGATTATAAAAATTCTCTTCTTTGATATTTTTACTTTTTCATCAAAGAGGATTCAAGCTCTCCACTTTCACAATTGATCTTCAATAAAACTTTAATATTATTGTGAAATAAGATCTATTTAAATATAAAATTTCATCCAGCTTCCTCTTTTACGACTTTTCTCTCTTCCTCTCTAAGAGAATAAATATATACTGTAGGAACTTTTAAAGAATTTAGAATAAAAAATTTTGCAATTGTAAGTAAAATAATAGTGAATTTTATAGAGTACAATTTGTTCCCACAACTTCAACTCTAGTAAAAACCCAAATCAAAAAATCTGGTGTGACTGGTCGCATAGCACATAACTTTCTCTTACCTTACGGTAATCGAAAGTTGTGTTCTGTGCTTCTCACACCAGATTTTTTTGTGTCGAGATATATTTAGTTTCCGCCGATATATTAGAATTGAAGATGTAGCATTTATAAACATGGGAAAATATTTATATTTTGTTACCATTTCTCTTATCTTTTCTATGAAGTACAAGAGTAAAGTGGTCTTCATAGGTTTTCAAGAGCAAAATGAAAATATACATTTTAAAGAGCATCTAAAAATTAATTGATTTTTGAACTTTAATCAATATTGTTCGAGCGAATTTTGAGAAAATCGAAAACAAAAACTGAAAAAGTATATTCGTAAAATACTATTACTTTTTGACTGAATTTGTTTAAAAGCTTGGGGGAGGGGGGGGGAGTGCCTAACTTAAATATAAAATTTCAACCTCCTAGCTCAATTCCTTCATGCTTAAAATTGAACACACACAGACAGAACATGTCGCGAAAACCAGATTTGAAAACTAGGGACCTCAAAACGTGTATATCCATCAAAATCTCGACATCGAATTTTTGACATGATTCCAATACTTTATCTCTGTATATATATTATCAATAAATATATACATAGGTAAGAGAAAGTAAAGTGTATGATATTTAAGAAAAAATTATCATTTAAATTAATAATTTTTACGCTGAAGAAAATCACCATAAATAAATATTTTAGTGGAATATTTCTAAGTAAAGGCCTATGACGCGGTGCGAAACTGTGGGACTCCCTTCTAAGGGTTTTATTAAATTATTTCTTTAAAAATTTTGAACAAAAATTAATTAATATTTCTTTCTAGCCGGCCCGTCGCACATTCTGAAGTTTTGGGTTTGAGGGAATTAGCATAATCGCAAAAATTTCTTCTTTTTTTTTTAGATATTGGGAATTCCAATGTCGGTTCCGATGTGACAAGTTGGCCTGAGGGTTGATGTAAGTGTGAAAAGACTGATATAAATAAATGTTAAGCTTTAGCTCGGATAACTCATAGTCGCCACCGCAACATGTGAACCCCATACAAAATGATGCTGATTTTTTTAAATATAAATTGAACTACAAGATCTTTTTATTTTTTGTTGATTTTGTTCATCAAAGAGTTTTAGAAATTTTTGTTCCAAGTTACGTTTGCAAAAAATAAATCCAATGCAGAATGCATATCAAGTATAGAAACCAGTTAAATCAATAAACAAATGTCAAGCGTAAATATAATAATTCATTTTTATTTTTAATTCGTCATAGATATACACGAATATACAGCATTTCCCAAAAAGTTATGCATCATCGGCGAAAATATAGGTTATGTGTCTTTTTCGTTTCAAAATAAATATTTCAAGAGCAACCCAGTTAATGATATATTTGTGGATTTTAATTAAATATTTTGACGAGGGTCATCTTTAGTACAAAAATCTGGTGTGACTGATCGCACAGCACACAACTTTATACAAAAAAATAGAGTTGTCGTTGTTAATAATACAAATTATTTGCATTCTTTGTCAAGTGAATGTACTTTTTCTTAAAATCTATGAATATAATATTTGAGACCTGAAGATGGCAGCCGAAACGTCCCGAATAAAGAGATCTTAATCATTAAATAGAGGTTCATTGATTAGCTGTATCCTCTTCCCTACTCAACATATCAGTCAGAGCCACGGTCTACTATTCAATTTAATTATACACTGTATATCAATAGTATAAGAACAGGTATGAAAATGTATTTTTTTTTATTTGGAATGGGCGCATAAGGTCCGAAGACCTATAATGACCAGTGGTCACATGCAGCCAGGAAGAAAATCAAAACAAAAGGAGAAGCATAAAAGGGGAACTCAACTGCGGGAACTGAGAAGATGTCTGTTGAGATTAGACTTGAAAGTCTGAAGATTGTAGGTTTTGGGAAAGATAGACGCAGGGAGCTTGTTCCAATCACGGGAGGTCATGCGGGCCTATATGATTATATGTGGATCTATAAGATTCAGAACCTTTCGTTCAAACTAAGAATAGAATATTTCGAGGAATCTCTTTCTTTTGGTTGATATTCTTTGGTTGTGTATTTAATTATGAGGAGAAGGGTTAATAATTAAGTAAATGAGATTTGGTGGCTGTGAAAGTAATAGATTTGGATAGGGCAGATTCAGCCAAATAAAAAGCCTCTATCTCGAAACGTCTCCGGAGTCGAGAAGCATATAAGGGCTTTTTATTTGGCTGAATCTGCCCTATTCAAATTTAATAATTAAGGTCAAAATAGACCTAATATTAATTTAGACCAATGATGAAAGAACTTAAACATTCATATTAACAGAGTAAGCGGAGATACGAGGGTTTTTGAAAATTAGCCAAAAAACCGGTATACCGGTTTCAGTTTACACCGGGGTCCAAACCCTAAATGCAACTCATACTCAGCAAAATTTATTTTATTTCAGACTGATGATCATCAAAACATTTCTTTTTTTTCAATTTTAAACTATTGAAAATTCGATTTTGAAAAATTGTTTTTTTTTTTTTTTAATTAATATTTATAGTTCACTACTAACAAGCCATCGGCTGTAGAATAGAAAGTTAGATTTCCAGTTGAATAGCCAAATTTTTTTTCCAATTGAGAAAATAAATAAAAATGCCTAGTTCAATATTCAAATCAATAGAATGGTAGAGATACACACAGGGTGATCTAAAAATCAAAATGTGTAAAAAAATATAACAGCGTAATATTCGAAAGAACCCCAGGAACATGACCTATTTTTTGTCATTAAACATCAAACTAACGAAGATGAAGACAATCCTAATTTGATCCAATAGTCACCAATTATGAATTAAACACTAACGTAAAATATTACAATTTTTATAGGGTTCCATCATAATGGCTTCTTAAGGTTAATGTAATCTTGAATGGACAAAATTAAAATAGGATTGAATCTTTGGATTTTAAATCATATTTTCAAATTTGATCCTTTTGTTAAATTTTTTTCTTTCGGGTCGTTTTGGGAAAACTTTCCCTATATTCAAATTCATTCGACTTCTTTTTTTAAGTAACTGTTTTCAGCAAAAATAATTAAATATTGTAATCGTCGGCCGTAATCGCTCAAACGGACTTGTTATTTATTTTAGCATTGGAGAGGCCCATGGGCGTAGCCAGACATCTTGTTAGGGAGGGCCAACACATCGTTAGAACGAGAGGGGGGTTGCAATTAATATATACATAGATTATTAATTATTTATATAAATAAAAACAATTAAATTAATGTAGTGGATTGGGGCGTTAAAAAAAAAATTCCCAATGGAAAAAATATATATATATATTTTTTTTTTTTTTTTTAACTTTTTAGGACAAGCCAGGGGGGCAAAGGCCCCCCTGCCTCCCCTCTGGCTACGCCCATGGAGAGGCCGTTTCAATTTCCACTAGACGTGCCGTGCCCCTGCCGTGGCGTCTGCCGCTCTCAAATGCTATTCAAATATCAAGTGCGTTTGAGCGACGCACGGCAGAGGCACGGCAGCGGCACGACCGAGTGGAATAGAGCTATAAATTTCAAATTCCCAATCGCAATTAGAAATTTTCCATTGATAAAGAAAAATTTTTATCTTTCATAAGATCATAATGACTAAAGGGTTTTGCCATATTTTTAAATGGCTCACTGATTCATTAAAAATAATTGAAATTACTTTTATTATTATATCTTCTTAACTATCAGAGAGATTCCTGGCTGATTAATCGAGGGATTAAATAAATAGATGTTAATCATTGTTCAAATAATCTAAAGAATGTTAAAATTAGTGGCGTGTAGTGTTATTTTATATTCGTACTAACAAAAAAAGTTAATAAACAAAGATAAGAAAGTTCCTAAATTGACCAGGACACTGAACTAATAAATATTGGCTACTAAAATTCAGGAAGGCAAATTAGATCTTTTTTTTACTTTCTTTTACCTATATGTTTATGTTAATATACATATAGTGAAAGTATTGGATTCATGTCAAAAATTCGATCAAGCCAGGTCCTAGTGTGATTGCATCTTTATTATTCTGTAATTTAGGATATGACCCAGAGATTTTATTTCACTTTTTTTTTGGGAGGGGTGGCAGAGTTGGAAGATCCGGGTGTTCAATTTTAAAGAAAATAAAATATTTTTTATAAATCTTTATCAGCGTTTTTTCTCTATATTTTTTTGAAATTCCGGGGTAATTTTTTTTTTCGATTTTCTCAAAATTCGCTCGAACGATTTTGTTTAAAATTCATAAATCAACTATTTTTTAGATGCTCTTTAAAAAGTATATCAGTGAAATTTTCCGTGAAAATTGTTTGAAGTACACTTTACTGATATGGAAGCATTCGTAGCTCAGAGCCATCATTTCTCAAAATTCGCTGCAACGATTTTGTACAAGGTTCAAATTTTATATTCAAGTTAGACACCTCCCAAGGGGGAAAATAAGCTTTTGAGCAAAATCGGCCAAAAAGTACTTTATTGATGTACTTTTTCAGTAATAAGATTCTTATGGAATTTTGTTTTTCAGCTCTTGACAAGCACACCTTACTGAAGATAAGAGAAAGTTTTGTGCTGTGCGACTAGTCACATCACCATTTTTTGTGATGGAGTGGGGGGGAGGGGTGAAGAAGAGGCTTCTGGTAGTACCAGATACTCAAAAGTTTATGTAATTCGCTGATATTTTAATTTATTTTAATTATTTTTTCTCTCTATTCAAAAACGTTCAGTCTTGCAAAACAACGAATAAACAAATCAAATGGTTGGTTTCCGATTTATAAATTAAATTTAGAATTGCTAATTAATGGTTTAGAATGTTCAAAGACAAATTTGTCATAATTTAAAATTTTTTGTTTTTTTTTTTTAAATATCCCACCCTTCCCGCTTCTAATCATTAAACAAATATCGAAATTTAATTAAAATGATCAGGCATAAATTAATATTAACTAATGAATTATTCATGATCCTCCCCCCACCTATGAATTCCCAATTATATAATATTTTTTTTTGCACCTGATTGCTCTTGAAACCTAATCTATAAACACATGGCGCGCAAAATACTCAATACAATATATTTCGCAAATTTTAGGCTTTTAAATTAAACACCATTGAGTAAATAATTCAATAACACTAACGGTTTATAAATAAATAAACAAAATTACCTTTTAAATAATTGAACAAATTTCCCCAATTAAAATTAAATAAGAGTTTAAAAATTCTAGGTCGGACGGCCTATAAATTTTTGTTCAGGATAATATATCAACGTTACTTTGGCTTAGTGGAATCCCGTGTGACTTTGTTCCCTTTCTTTATTTTATTTAAGCTCCTTTGTCTAAGAAAATAATAGAAATCCATCTTTAAATAAAATTCGAAAAATAGTTGAGTTTTTTTACTTTCTCTTACCTATGTATATATGTAATATATATATATATATATATATAGAGAGAGAGAGAAAGTATTGGATTTTTTTATTTATTTTGCTCGTTTAACCTGTGGCCTTTGGGCAATTTGTTGAGTTCTAATGTTAATATATCTGTTGACATTGTTACCTATCTATTGATATAAGGGACGGAATCAGGCAAAAATAAATACGAGATACCCAATTACAATAATGGAATAGTGCTAAAAAATAAATTTTCTAATTGTTTTTTAACAAATTAAAATTTGTAGATATTTTACTTTCTCTTATCTATATATGTAATAAATAGAGAGAGAGAAAGTATTGGATTCATGTCAAAAATTCGATATCGAGATTTTGATGGATATACGTTTTGAGGTCCCCTGAGTCCAACAAAATGGTCTGTGTGGAAATTTTTAAGCAAGAAGGAAATTAGCTACGAGGTTGAAATTTTATATTTAAGTTAACCACCGTGAAAATAAGCTTTTAAACAAAATCGACCAAAAAGTACTAGTACTTTACTGATGCACTTTTCTAGTTTTCTTCGATTTACTCAAAATTCACTCTAAAGATTAAAAAATTAAAATTCAAAAATCAATTATTTTTTTGGATGTCTTTTAAAATTTATATTCTCATTTTGCTCTCAAAATTGTTTGAAGAACACTTTACTCTTGTATTTCATAGGAAAAAGGTAGGAGAAATCAGGGGCGTATATAAAGGGGGCCCGGGCCCTCCCGAAATTTTCCAAATTCATATATATATATATATAAGGTTATACAGACATTAGCGGGTCTCCCCCCTCCCCCGAAATGATTGATCGGCCCCGCAGTGCGAAAAAATTTTTTTCATAAGGTGGAAAAAATTGGTTCCGCAAAAAAAAAAAAAAATTTCTCAGAAAAATTTTTGAGTTCAGGCCCCCTCCGAAAAAATTTCTATATAAGCCCCTGGAAGAAATGGTTTCCATGGTAACAAAATATAAATTTTTATGTTTAGAAATTTTTTTTTAACGCTCTCACTCACATTCATACAGTCTTTTCGGCAACTTAAGCCATTTAAGACTTTTAACGTTACTCGTATCTTTAATATAACTATTTGGGGTTCAGGCATTCTTATTTAAGCCATTTGGTATCCAAATAAAAACTTCGGACTGCCTTGGGTCCGAACCCGCGACCCTCGGTATAGAAGTTTAGCACGCTAACCCCTACCCCGAGGGCGTTTAGAAATTTTACATCTTGTACTTGTACTTACATCTATCTAATGTAAGGCCTATGGTTTATAAATAAATAAACAAAATATATGTCGACACAAAAAATATGCTGTGACAAGCACAGAACTTTTCAATTACCAAAACGTAAGAGAAAGTTGTGTGCTGTGCGTCCAATCATACCATATTTTTTTTAATAAGAAAAATTCAGAATTAATTTATAATTCCAATTTTGATTAAAAAATTAAATTTGTTGTTATTCCGCTCTTGACTTAAAAAAAAAAAAGAATTGAGCGGGGGAGGAAATTTTATGCGACCATTAAAGCTTCCAACCTACCCCAAGTTTCATTACATAAAATCAGACGAGAAGTTTGAGATCTATCTCAATTGAATTTGTTTTGCTTTCTCCGTCCTCAATACGATCGAGAGGGGAGAGAATTAGTATAAATAAAACCCTCTCCAATGTTGACATTAAAAGAGAGAGATGTAATCATCATATATTCCCGACAAAAACAGCATCAATTTAACTTAACGAAAAAAAATTGTAATCAAGTCTGAGTTTGAACGGGGATGGACATTAGTAATCAGTTTAATAAATAAATAATTTCACACCATCATCGTTTTAGCATTGTTATATACTTTATTTAAGATTACTTCAGTACTGGAGGGGATAGTTTGCCCCTGTTTAAGAAATTACGTCATTGGGCGGCGTTCCCTCACCCAGATATGCTCAATACTGAAGTTTCTTTATATAGAGTATAAATAGATGTGTTTGAAGTGCAAATAAAAAATCCAAATATTTTTGTGAATGTATAATAAAACTTTAAGCCGTAAGCATTAAAAAAAGAATCTTGTTTTTTTTTTTTTACTTTCTCTTACCTATGTTAATATACATATAGAGAGAAAGTATTGGATTCATGTCAAAAATTCGATGTCGAGATTTTGATGGATATACATGTTTTGAAGTCTCCTGAACACATTTGTACAATGTGTGTCTGTGTACAAAATATCTCAAAACGAAAAGAGCTAGGAGGTTGAAATTTTATATTTAAGTTAGGCACCCCCCCCCCTTCCAGGGGATAAAAATAGGCTTTTATAAAAAAAATACTAGTACTTTACTGATGTACTTTTTCAGTTTTTTCGATTTTCTCAAACGATTTTGATTAAAATCAATTATTTTTTAGAATCTCTTTAAAATGTATATTCTCATTTTTTTGCTCTCAAAATTGTTTGAAGACCACTTTACTCTTGTGCTTCATAGGAAAGATAGGAGAATTGTTTGACATAGTAACAAAATATAAATGTGACGTCCACATGAAAAGATACTAAATCTTCATCGGGGTCTAAATTGAGTTTTTATGCTTTATGTGCAGAACACATCCTGCTGAGCGAGCCTGTATTTTTAGAATTTTTTTAAGATATGAATTTTTAAAATTTTGGATATGAATAGAGACCGGATTTTAAGCAAAAATCCTTGCTTATTGCTGAATTTTATAAGCAATCATTAGATATTTAATTTCTACACGAATTATTTTGTATTTTTTTTTTTTTTTTGCTTTTTTTGAGTTTTCCTGCTTTTTTCCACTTCGTGCTTATTTGAACTTATTTTACGGATATTTATATAATTTTTTAAAAATAATTCAAAACATTATTCAGCAAAAACGTTCATGTAAAGCAAATCCTTCGGTAACTGCGTAAATCGCGCGTTCGCTACTCTGGCTCGGCCTCCTGGACCTCCCTACTCTGGCTCGGCCACCCTTGACCCTCTACTCTGACTCGGGCCCGCAAATTTTGAGAAAATTGATTAAAAAATTATAATAAAATAAAACTTTTAACGAAAGATGTAAAAATATTCAAAAAGTTTTAAATATGCATCTTTATGCAATATTCACCAAATATGCAATATAGAATTTGAACCCTAGTTCCAAGGGGGGCATGATTCAGAAAGAAAATTTATTTTCCGGGATAGAATATGCAATTGCATAGGAATCCGGGCTTTATAAATTTTAATGCGTTCAAAAACTATGAGACTAATTCAAAGTCGAACGAATGAAAGTATTTTCTCCAAAGACCGAGGAAAAATATTCACCATCGAAATCAAATTATTTTACATAATATTTTTATAGATCAATCCATTAATCCATTAAACAATTTAGCATTACATCAGAACGCTAGATTTCGATCCATTTAAATGAATTGATTTTCATTTGTATAGAGAAGTCTTTTGTCATGTTTATAAGTTATTCATTTTATTTAACGATCCCTATTTTTTTAGAACATCTAAAAATTTGTCATTTTATTCATAAATTTTAATGCAACCCAGAAAGAGAGAATGAAAATTAATTTTATTCATTCACGTGATAATATTTGCATTTGCATTTCACCACCAGAGTGAAATTCTGACATTCCACAATAATCGATATTTAAATTTAAATATTTTTTAATAATTTTATTAATAAACAACGAATGTTTCGATTTTTTTAAAGACTTGTTTCAGAGTTGAGTTTAAATCAATAATCATTTGAGTTATCTTCTAATGGATGAAAAATTTAGAATTTCATTCATTTATGATAAGAACAACAACGTTAGTGGAACAAATAGTCAAGATTGTTATCAGAAATTTAACTAGTAATTAAAGTACTTTCTTGGCCAATGGTATTCTAAATGACTTCCGTTCCGATAAAACAAGAAATTTTAACACGAAGTTCTTACTTCTGTACTACTAGATTATCTTTTCGAAAATTTTAAAGGACTCGTCAAAATTACATTGCTTCAAAATAAAATACTGTATAACATAAATATAATATAAGAGAGGATGAACTTTTCAAGACAAATTTAATTTTCATATTTAGCATAAAGTAATTCATTAATAAATGTATCATCTTTATATGAGAGAAGAACGCTTTCAATATTTAAAGGCACTTTAACAAAATTTTCTCTCATTATAAATAGGTATTAATAATATACATATGTTAATGAACTAACTTTATACTTAATAATTCAATTCAAGGACTGAAAATGAGATACTAAATTTGTCTCGAAATGTCTCCGAGATAAGAATTATTATTATTATTATCAGGCCGCCTCGGCATCAAAGGCCATTAGCGCATAAACCCTGACTTCTTAATAATATAATTTTTAATTAAAAAAAATAATAACAAACAAATAAATAAATAAATGATTAATCAAATAATAAAGGAGCAGGTGCAGCCAAAGATAAAAGCCTCCAATTTAATACAATTCAACGGGTGAATAGACACTCTCGAAACATTGACACCGCCTGTTTTTATAAAAAAATATACATATGCACAAATTCGTGCCACGACAACAATGACAACTTTGTGCCTAATTAGTTTATAAGCCAACGAGGACTGAGGATGGACAAATAAAATTTTGTCCGAAACGTCGCCGCCCTTTCGGCATTTGGCATCCAAAGGCTTTCTTTATTTGCTGCACCTGTACTTGCTCTTTTCAATTCCATAACATACTTAAATTAATAAATAAAAGGGCTATCGCAGTCCTTATCATAGATAGTAACGCTTCAGTGGCTAAGGGACTACCTAATTTGCGAGATAAAAAAAAAAAAAAAAAATTATTATTAACGTGGATGTTGATTTACATACAAGAAAGAAAGCAGGAGCAGCCAAAAATTAAAGCCTCCTATTTTATTACAATTAATGAGACGTTTCGAGAAAACTTTATTTTCTCATCATCAATCTTACTTACATAAGAAATATATAATATAACACATCATTGGCGTAGCCAGAAATTTTTGATTGGGGGGGGGGGGTTCAAAAATTTAAGATTATTTTAGGGTATTTATAAATCATTTTGGTTTTTTTTTTTGGCTAGAGTAAAATATAGTATAATAATTTTCCTATATTATAAATACCCTAAAATAATCTTAAATTTTTTAAAACATTTTCATGAACCCCCCCCCCCCCATCAAAAATTTCTGGCTACGCCAATGATGTGTTACATCAGTGGTTTCCAAACTTTATGCTACCACGCCTCCCTTAAAAATAATTAATTTTATGACGCCTCCCCTCCCCCCCCCCCATTTTATAAGATAATACAAAAACAAAAATTTTTAATGCTAAAAAATATAAATTTATATAAAAATATTTTTTTTATTTATTTTTATTAAAACTACCAATAATTTGGAAAATTAGTCCTGGTGGCCAATATTCGCGCCTCCCCTTAGAATAGTCCGCGCCTCACAATTTGGGAAACACTGGTATAAGGGTATTTTATGGCTGGTGGAATTTGTATCAGGAATGAAAGTTAGAAGAAAACGCAACCAGAATGTTTTCTTTAAAAATATATTTTAACAGCTTACTTTTCGGCCTTGGTAAAAGCCATCCTCGGATGACCACTAACAGCTCCGAGGAAGGCTTTGACCAAAGCCGAAACGTCAGCTGTTAAAATATATTTTTAAAGCAAACATTCTGGCTTCGTTTTATCCAACTTTCATTCCTGAAGGAAAATATTTTTTTCAAATCTTATTTTCACGCTCTAGGGGGGAGGGGGTGATTAACTTAAATATAAAATTTCAACCTCCTAGCTCAATTCATTCATGCTTTAAATTGAATCCAAACAGACACACAGACAGAACATGTCGGGAAAACCACTTTTTTGGATTCAGGGGGCCTCAAAACGTGTATCTCGAATTTTCGACATGAATCCAAAACTTTCTCTCTATATATATGTATATTAACTTATACATATAGGTAAGAGGAAGTAAAAATTCAAATCCGAATTGAGATTAGTTCTTTATACAAAAAGATGCGGTAACTCACCCCAGTGAAATTCTAAGTAGACTAATCATATCTTACTTTTCTACCTAATAAAAAAAATCCCTACAAAATTCTGCACGGGATTCGATGGGTTCCTAAGATATCTTGTGTTATTATTATCTGTTTATGAGAGTTTCGAAATCTTCAAAAATTAATTCCGCCCCAGTAATAATAAATTTTAGAATGACATTAAAATGTTTCTACCCCAATATCCTATTTGATAAATAGTGAATATAAATTTTAACTCAAACGGAATGCACTTAATTTTTAGTAAAATATTAAAAAACATTAATATCCCTGCGCATTATAGGGGATGGGGCATAACCCCCTCTTTAAGGAAATGCGAGCCTTCACCGCGAAATTACTCTCAAAATAATTTGAATACATTTATAAATAATTATTTTAATTTTTATTTTATTTTAATTTTCAACCCTTAATCCACCCCTGTGTAAAAGTATATTAAGGAAATTTGATTAACAAAAATATAGGCCATATAGAAAGTACCTATATAATGGTAAATAATGGTGACTTAAGATAAAAAATAAAAAACTAATTTTTTTTCAATGACACGTACACTCCCCCTCCCCCTTTCAACAGCTTATATTCTCCCTCTACCCTTAGTGAAATACAAAATATTTAATTTCATATTCAAAAGAATCGTTTTTCGCAATCAAATTATATGTTTCTTTTCAACGATAAAATGCATAATAATTACCTTTAATAAGACTCTCAAGAGGGTGTGTTGGCTGACGGAGTGGTCAGGGTGGGTTACACTATATTAATTATTCACTTTGATTCACTTTAAACACAAAAAAAGAACAGCGCCTGCCGGCAGGCCGCGCACTCGACTGAACGAGAGATAGACTTGTCTCTCTCTGTTTGTATAGGAATAAAACAGATGAAAATAACAATTCCCTTTTTATTAAAAGTAAAAAAATACCTTTTGCTCTTATCTAACTATATTTAGAGCTGAAAAAGAATGTCAACAAGTGATTTGGAATATTCCAAGGCCTTTCTTAAATAATCAACCCTTCATCTAATCCCTAATCAACCCTTAATATTATAAAATAATAATCAACGCTATTTTTTTGAATGTTTTCTATTTATTTGGCTTCGATTTAGCTAAAAAAAATTTTAAAAACATTTTTTTTTTTTTTTTTTTCAATTTTTCAACCCCTTATCCAATCGTAATAAATAAAATAATTAACAATGCTATCGCCTTCAGCGAGCTTCGCGACTAGTCAGAAAAAAATTAAAACCCTGAAAAACTTCCCTGGACCTTTGGGTTTTACACATAGTATAATTTTCTAGAATGAGTCTTACTTTAGGCCAGTGGTTTTCAAACTTTATGTTACAACCCTCCCTTAAAAATATTTAATCGTATGACGCCCCCCCCCCCCCCCACAAACACACACACATTTAATAAAATAATTCAAAAACAAAAATTTTTAATACTAAATTAAAAACTCCGTCCAAGAATTTTCTAAATTATTTTATTATTTTATTTATAAAACTAGCAATCATTTGGAAAATTGATCTTGGTGGCCAATATTCGCGCCTCCCCTTAGACTAGTCCGCGCCTCCCTAGGGAGGCGCGCCTCACAGTTTGGAAAACGCTGTGTTACATTATATATTTCTTATGTAAGAAAGATTGACGATGAGAAAATAAAGTTTTCTCGAAACGTCTCATTAATTGTAATAAAATCAGAGGCTTTAATTTTTGGCTGCTCCTGCTTCCTTCCTTGTATATAAATTATTATGATTAAGTGATAAAATGCATTTTTCGGTTTTTTTTTTTATAGTTGGAAGAAATGGTCCTGAAGATGATCGAAACGTTATGCGAGAATGAATAAAAGACAAAAAAAAAAAAATACTAGACCCACATTCTCTAATAAAAAGCAGCTTTTTTTGGCTGATTCCCTTAAGAGATATTCAATTTTGAAATTGAAATTTTGTTGTTGTTTTTTCTGTTAGCTGCCTTTTCATCATCTCCTGAATATCATCAACCATCTCCAATTGTAATTAAGAGATATTATTCTTGGCTATTGTAGAGTTTCATATTAACATGGGGTGGATAAATTAGTTTGTGATTTGTAACTGACAAATCCAAATGAAGAATTTTTGAATTAATTCCTCTAAATTAAGCAGTACAAACAGCAAACTCCCCAGAGATTACGATCTACTCTCTATTTTGTAGATTTGTAGATTTTTGTTGTCAAATTTCATTGAAGATTTTTAATAAATGATATAGGTCATCATTTAAATAAAACAACGACTCCTCATTTCCAAGTAATCTCGAGTAAAGTTCAAAAATTAATAATAATAAATAACAAGTTAATTAATTAAAAAATGAATTTTTAATTTCTATACATATATAAGATCTTGACCATTTTTTTTCCTTTTTTTTTCCGCCCGAGTGTTGTTAGCAATTATAAATGGAGGGCTCTATAAATTTTTTAATCTTGGTTCATTCATTAGTGGATGCTGAGTCAGAGTTGATGCTTAAAATTTGCGCTCTCAGGTTGCGAGATAATCACAAGGTCTCATTTAAGCCAACAAGTTCCAATTAAAAGGACCCTTAAAGATTCCCTAATGAAAGAAAATTAGATAATCACTTCTTTAATGTTTATTCGCTTGGATTCGTTAAGAAAAAATATATATAGGCCTAGTTATATCTATAATATTAATATTTTAATAAAGCGAAATATTTTTTAATTGGATTTTTAAATGGTAGGCCTATAAGAAGATTGTATATAGTAGAATTTTTTATTAAAATATTAATTAAAAATAATGTCTTTGAAACGGAGATGATGGGGGTGGGTCAAGAAACAAATCTCAAATTGAGTCATTACTGGGGAGGGATGAGCTCAATTTATAATTAAATTTTTTTCACCCAAAATTTTTGACGACTCGGAGAAATTTGATTAAATAAATTGCTGTGTTAAAATTTTTTTTACATCAACAAATCTATTTTTGAAAATTTTTTTCTAAATTTAATACCCTTATGGTGGGTTGCAAAGAACGTATTTAAAGGTCCTTGAAATGCTCGTAGTGCTTTAAACCTTCTGTTAAGTAATTTTATGGTTGCACGGTGGTGGGTCAAACCCAATTAATACACGGGCTATTTCATGCAATGGTAAGATTCACGCGGCCCACCTTACATTTACAATGAACAGCGGCCACAATTTTGAAGCTATCGACCTCAATTTTTTACTTTCTCTTACCCTATATATGAAATATATAGAGAGAGAAAGTATTGCGATCATGTCAAAAATTCGATGTCGAGATTTTGATGGATATACATGTTTTGAGGTCCCCTGAGTCCAAAAAAAGTGGGTCCCGCAAATTGGTCTGTGTGTGTGTGTGTGTGTATGTATGTATGTATGTGTGTGTGTCTGTGTGTGTGGACAGATTTTTAGCATGAAGGAGTTGAGCTAGCGGATTGAAATTTTATATTTAACTTAGGTACCTTTGAAGAATCTCAAAATAAGCTTTTGAACAAAATCGGCCAAAAAGTACTAGTACTTTACTGATGTACTTTTTCAGTTTTTTTCAATTTTCTCAAAATTCCCTCCAAGGATTTTTTTTAAAATTCATAAATCAACTATTTTTTAGATGCTCTTTAAAATGTATATTCTCATTTTGCCGTTGAAATCTTCTGAAGACCACTTTACTCTTGTTCTTCATAGGAAAGTAGAAATGGTTGCCATGGTAACGGAATTTAAATCTTTTTCTTTTTTATTAGATTAAAAATCAATTATTATTTAAATTCCCATTTATTTTTATTACTTTCTCTTAGCCTATATATGAAATATATAGGAGAGAAAGTATTGCGATCATGTCAAAAATTCGATGTCGAGATTTTGATGGATATACATGTTTTGAGGTCCCCTGAGTCCAAAAAAGTGGGTCCCGCAAATTGGTCTGTGTGTATGTATGTGTGTGTGTGTGTGTGTGTGTGTGTGTGTGCGTGCGTGTGTGCGTGTGTCTGTATGTGTGGACAGATTTTTAGCATGAAGGAATTGAGCTACCGGATTGAAATTTTATATTTAACTTAGGTACCTTCCCACACGCTCAAAATAAGCTTTTGAACAAAATCGGCCAAAAAGTACTAGTACTTTACTGATGTACTTTTCAGTTTTTTTTCGATTTTCTCAAAATTCCCTCCAAGGATTTTTTTTTAAATTCATAAATGAACTATTTTTTAGATGCTCTTTAAAATGTATATTCTCATTTTGCCGTTGAAATCTTCTGAAGACCACTTTACTCTTGTTCTTCATAGGAAAGATAGAAATGGTTGCCCTGGTAACGGAATTTAAATCTTTTTCTTTTTTATTAGATTAAAAATCAATTATTATTTAAATTCCCATTTTTTTTAATTTATTTGTGTCTTTAATTGTTTCAAAGAAAACACATATATATATATATATATATATATCTCACTTGCAAACATTATCGTCTCTCTCTACTCTTTTTAAATTCCCTTTCCACCTTATCTTCGCATAGGAACAATGTTAATTTCCTATAGGGATTTGTATGTTAATTTCGATTCAAAAGGGGGTCCCCTTTAGAACTTTTTAGGCATTTAAAATTTTTTTTCCAATTCTTATGAAATTTTGTATTTATTTACGATTCTATATTGTGTATAAAATGTCCAAATATGAGATTAAAATTTTGAAAAATAACCATAGTTTATTTGAAGCAGTCAACATTTAAAATGCAAGTTTGAAACTAAGATGCTATCGGAAACTAAATATATCTCGACACAAAAAAATCTGGTGTGACCAGCACAGTGCGCAACTTTCTCTTACCGAAGGGTAAGAGAAAGTTGTGTGCTGTGCGCCAGTCACCCAGATTTTTTTATTTTATTTCTGTTTTTAATTGTTTCCAAGAAAACATATATATATACTCTCCCACTTGCAAACATTATCGTCTCTCTCTACTCTTTTTAAATTCCCTTTCCACCTTATCTTCGCATAGAAACAATGTTAATTTCCTATAGGGATTTGTATGTTAATTTCGATTCAAAAAGGGGGTCCCCTTTGGAACTTTTTACGCATTTAAAATTTTTTTTTCCAATTCTTATGAAATTTTGTATTTATTTACGATTCTATATTGTGTATAAAATGTCCAAATATGAGATTAAAATTTTGAAAAATAACCATAGTTTATTTCAAGCAGTCAACATTTAAAATGCAAGTTTGAAACTAAGGTGCTATCGGAAACTAAATATATCTCGACACAAAAAAATCTGGTGTGTCCAGCACAGTGCCCAACTTTCTCTTACCGAAGGGTAAGAGAAAGTTGTGTGCTGTGCGCCAGTCACACCCAGATTTTTTTAATTAAAGCTATTTAAAATATCTACAAGTTATAGAAGCCCTTTTTTTGATTTTCGAAAAAATACATTTTTTTTAGATTAATCGCATTAAATAAAAGATATTTTTAAAAAATTCGCTCTATATCTTGTAGATAATTAAATTAGTAGTTATTGTGTTGAAAAATAATTTTTACCCTTAATTAATTGGCTGGAATCTTTCAAATAAAATGGAATAAATCCCTTGTATCCCTATGGGAAAAACTAACGCCATCTCTTGCCGCCTACTGTACTGAATCGTGTTCTAACGGTTTTTCGAGACGCGCATCTTAAGCTCGCAATCCTATATAGGGGGGAGGATTTCCTTTGAATAGTTATGCTCCTTAGCACATTTTAGAAATAAAATGAATTTTTTCTAAATGAGAAAATCATCCAGTAGATAAAATAATCTTGAGTATATTAACGGAAATACCAGCAGCTGTAGGTTATTTAAAAACCAAAAATCCGATTTGAATTCTTAACGAACTTCATAAAGAGGAAACGAAAAAGAAAGAAAAGAAAGACCAGACATTTTGATTGGAAATTTGTTTTCATCCAAGTGATTCATTTCCGTTTTGTTCCTTATACGAACGATCCCGTTCGATTTGTATGTGTGTGTCTCGAATATCAGAATAGAAAACCCCGGCGTTGAAGTTCAGTCTTGTTGACTCTCTCGCTTCCCTTTATTTTGTCCCAGGGTCGACCACCTGCACCGAATCGTTAAAATATTGCCATCTAAAACTTCTTGTTATTTCCATCTAAAAGTACATCTGTTGCCCAATTTCAAAATATCGACGAAGAGAGCATGAAAATCAAATCATGTTTGTTTTCGAGATCAGATTAATAAAATGTAACTTTGAATTTATGAATAAAAAAAAATTCATTTTTTTTTTTTTTTTTGTTATTCAACCAAAACAAATAAAATTCTAATAAATTTTTCATTTACCGCAATTGTATTGAATACATATGTTGTATGTTTGTTTAATACATCACAACAAATCAAAATTTTAAAATAAAAAAAGAGAAATAAGCTATGAAAGTAAATACCGTGTCTGGGCCATGGAGGAAGAGTACTCGCAACATGTGCTAGGGGTCAGTATTCGCTACCCAAGCGACAAAGATTTATTTTTTTACGTAAGCATGTTTAGAAAGATTTTTGTTCTTTAATCTAAGGCTATTTAGACCCCATCTCTATTTACTTCAAATGATAGATAGCCAATGAAAATGAAATAAATTTTTACTTTCTCTTAGCCTATATGAAATATATAGGAGAGAGAAAGTATTGCGATCATGTCAAAAAAATTCGATGTCGAGGTTGATGGATATACATGTTTTGAGGTCCCCTGAGTCCAAAAAAGTGGGTCCCGCAAATTGGTCTGTGTGTATGTATGTGTGTGTGTGTGTGTGTGTGTGCGTGTGTCTGTATGTGTGGACAGATATTTAGCATGAAGGAATTGAGCTACCGGATTGAAATTTTATATTTAACTTGGGTACCTTCCCACCGGCTCAAAGTAAGCTTTTGAACAAAATCGGCCAAAAAAGTACTAGTACTTTACTGATGTACTTTTTCAGTTTTTTTTCGATTTTCTCAAAATTCCCTCAAGGATTTTTTAAAATTCATAAATGAACTATTTTTTGAATGCTCTTTAAAATGTATATTCTCATTTTTGCCGTTGAAATCTTCTGAAGTCCACTTTACTCTTGTTCTCCATAGGAAAGATAGAACTAGTTGCCATGGTAACGGAATTCAAATCTTTTCTTTTTATTAGATTAAAAATCAATTATTATTTAAATTCCCATTTTTTAATTTATTTGTGTCTTTAATTGTTTCAAAGAAAACATATATGTCTCTCTCTCACTTGCAAACATTATCTCCTCTCTACTCTTTTTAAATTCCCTTTCCACCTTATCTTCGCATAGGAACAATGTTAATTTCCTATAGGGATTTGTATGTTAACTTCGATTCAAAAGGGGGTCCCCTTTAGAACTTTTTAGGCATTTAAATTTTTTTCCAATTCTTGTAAAATTTTGTATTTATTTACGATTCTATATTGTGTATAAAATGTCAAATATGAGATTAAAATTTTTAATAACTATAGTTGTTCAAGCAGTCAACATTTAAAAT
>JAKCPI010007228.1:0-23579 GCA_023213315.1 Euborellia annulipes | reverse complement strand
CGCCATCTACAATCATGATGGTGTCTAGCTTCATGAGAATGACTGTAGATGGCGCTGACGTTAGTGTATATAAAATGCACGTAACTTTAGAGGTTAGTTCACTTGAGGCGGAGCATGTGGAGAGTAGCCCTCGGGGCATGGCGTAGAGGTTAGCGTGCTAACCTCATATACCAAACGTCGCGGGTTCGACCCCAGGCAGTCCGATGATTTTATTTAAGCCAATTGGATACCAAATGGCTTAAATAAGAATGCCTGGACCCCATATATGTATATTTATAACGGATATCGTAAAAAGTCTTATATGGCCTCAGTTGCCGAAAAAGACTGTATGAATGTGTGTGTGAGTGTGAGTGTGAATGAGAAAAAGTGTGAATGTTTTTTATTAAAAAAAAAAAAAAAAAAATGTGGAGAGTACTTGAAAACGACTGTTGAATAAAAAGTCAAAACGTTGTACAGTTTTTATATTTTTAATAAATAATTAATAACAAAATGTGGTCTATAATTAAAAACTCCCAAAAGATTCAATTGCCATCAAGCGAAAATAATTCTATAATCCTACTATATTAACAAGCAATTATTGGATCTATCCCGTAAAAAGTTTTAAATAATCAATGAAAATGAAGAGACTAGTGTTCTTAGTGACCAAAATACCACACTCTATTCCTTTAGAGTTCTATAACATTCTAAAAAAGTAAAAAGCCTTTATTCCCAGCTTAAATATGAAACTACAAATCTTAACCTCATTGTTATGATCTGTTTGTCATAATTTTTTTTTTTTTTTATAAAAACCTCTTAATTTAAAACATTATTTTCGAATGGAAGCTAATGTATAAGAAAATGTTTTGAAGATAATAATATTATCAATAAATACCTTTAATTTATCAGCCATATGAGGTGTGATGTGAGTTTCTTTGTTGTTTTTAAAATCCCTTTGGAGTTAGATTTATTATTTATTCACTCAAACATTTTTTTTCACAATAATATAAATTATTTATAGATAGGGGTCTATTCTTAATAATGTTATTTGGAAAAATTCATTTATATTTATAAATTAATTTAATTTAAAAAATAAACATTTTATGGTATTTAATTGTAATAAAAAAGAATTAATTACAACAATGGGTCTTATTAAATAATTGAGTGGATGCATTCCATTTAAACCTTTAAATTGTTTTGTGTTTTTGGAGTAAATTTTAATTTATTCTTTTAATTAATAGTCTATTCTTTTAATCTTAACTCCGTAATTAAAGGCGTGATTGGAGAACGAGAAAGCCTGCCTTTTTGTTATGTATATGACCTCCGAAAGAGAGTTTTGAAATAGTTTGGAAGATTGCTAAGGAAATTGTTTCTTTTTCTAATGTTAATGAATGGACCATTCATATTTAATTGGCTTGAATTATCAGAGGGCAAAGGTAAATGAATTATCAAACCTTTTTGCTAATGTTTTATTGTTCTAAAGATAAACAAACACATTTATAAATGAAACCAATATTTTTTCATTTAATTAGAATTGAAATTGACATAAAAGGCCTCAATTGCGCCTGCGCAATACAACCCGCGATCTTGCCTTTCGTTCGGTTGCCTAGCACACGACAAATAATTGATTAAAAGCCTAATGAAGCGGCTTACTTCACAGATCAATTTAGGGACGTCAGAAGGGCACGTTGAATCTTACTGAGGCATTTTAAAGTATTTTTTTATACGGTTTCTTTTAAAATGATTTAAATTCGCGAGTATTTCACATAATAGAATCCTTTTTACTTTCCCTTACCTCTATATATGTTAATATATATAGAGAGAAAGTATTGGATTCATGTCAAAAATTCGATGTCGAGATTTTGATGGATATACACGTTTTGAGATCCGCAGAATTCAAACAAGTGGTTATCACAATACGGTCTGTGTGTGTCTGTGAACAAAATATCTCAAGAACGATAAGAGCAAGGAAGTTGAAATTTTATATTTAAGTTAGGCACCCCCATGGGACGTGACACGAAGCTTTTGAACAAAATCGACCAGAGTACCACTACTTTACTGTTGCACTTTTTCAGTTTTTTTTTTTTTTCTTCAAAATTCGCCCCAACGATTTTGATTAAAATTCAAAAATCAATTATTTTTTACATGCTCTTTAAAATGTACTGTACAAAACTAAATAGGTGTCGACACAAGATTTTTTAAATTACGGTTAATTTTTTTTTTTTAAACATTCACACTCACATTCACACACACATTCACACTCACATTCACACACACATTCCCACTCACATTCACACAGTCTTTTCGGCAACTTAGGCCATTTAAGACTTTTAACGATACTCGTATGTTTAATTATATCTAGGAACCGACCGAATATTCGTTTTCGGCCAGTTTCGGCCAAAAATCCTGGTTTCGGAAAAATTTTTGTCTCCCTAAAAAAAGCTAAAATGATTTTCACGGGAGGGAAAAAAATTTTCCCCACGGCGGAAAAAAAGTTAAAATGATATCAATTTTTTATAGGAAATACAAGTTTCGGTATCGGTTACAGTTTCGGCCGAAACTAAGATTGAGACCGTATATTCGGTTTCGGTTTCGGCTGAAAATCTTGTTTCGGTCGGACCCTAATTATATCTTTTGGGGGTCCAGGCATTTCTATTAAAGCCATTTGGTATCCAAATGGCTTAAATAAAATCATCGGACTGCCTGGGGTACGAACCCGCGACGTTTGGTATACGAGGTTAGCACGCTAACCCCTACACCAAGCCCCGAGGGCATTACGATTAATTATAAAAGATGCAAAAAAGTAGCCCCCGAAAAACAAGACCATTGATACTTTTGGTAAAAGAAAGTTGCGTACTGTGCGACAAGATTTTTAACTTTTTCCCCCAGCCAGCACAACCCTTTATTTTTAAGCAGATCGCGCGCTCTTATTTTTTTCGTGTGAAGCAAAGCTAACAAAGCTTAGCACAGGGGTTGGTAGATCCCTCCTCTTATCTCTCAGCCAATCACGTGAAGGGAAGAGCGCCCTGACCACGCCCTTCATAGTCCACGCATGCGCTATGAGTCAGTACAACCCTACCACTATCCAACCTTCATCAGCTTTCCCAAAGCGCACTCTCCAATCGTCTACCCTTTACAAATCGATAAAACCATCTCCGCCTCTTGGTATATATAATGGTAACAAGTGTTGACATACATGTATATCACCCCACCCCATTTCTTGCTCGAAATTATGATAAACACTTGGACTTACAAATATTATTAAATACCAGACAACAGAACTAAAATAGGGAAGAAATTTCAAATAACTCAGCATATTGTATATACGCATATCTTATAAGTAAGAGAAAGTAAAACTGACGTTAAAATTTAAAATAAACAAATGGGTGTTAAAAAGTAATGTAAAAACAATCAGCGTTAAAAAATGTTATTCAAAATCACTTCCTTGCCTGAAATAGCTATTCTGTAAAAAAAATTTAAAGCCAAAGCGTTAACATTTAGTAAATAGTGTTAAAAATTAGTGCCATGTCTAGGAAGTGCCTTTAATATTTTAACATCGGGTTTAAAATAAAAATGATGTTCTTAACTTAAAAAGTAAGGTTATGATTTTGATAGCTTTGAAATAAAATCAACATGTTAACGTCGTTGTTAAAACTTTGTTTAGGGAATAGCATGCTTTTTAACGCTACATTACTTTTTAACACCCATTTGTTTATTTTAAATTTTAACGTCTGTTTTTAGAGAATAGACCAGTGTGAGTGTTATTTATTGGCGAGGCCAACCATCCGATGGCCCCCGGGAATCGAACCCAGGATCTCCAGCCTTTCCGTGACCTGTCCATTGCACCAGACCACCGGACCCTCGACCTACACCAATAAAATTCACTCTCCCTTGTATGCAAGTCACTAACAAAGTGAAAAACTTTATTCAATTTTATTTTACGTATCAGTTTAAACTATATACAGGGTGTCTATAAAAGAACTCCGGGGTTTTAAAAATGCATATTTTTTAAACTATAAAAGTGAGCAAATTTTAGTTTATTTCTCTGAAACAAGTAGCTCAACAAGTTTTACTCATAACAATTGGGAATGTTTTTATCAACAGTTGGCAACGCTGCAAAGCGTAATTCGTAATGTTCGCCATCTCAGGGAACGAATAGTCAATTGCGTGGCGTCCGTCACCCCAGACCAAGGGCGGATACAAGGGGGGGGAGTAAAAGGGTAATTACCCCCCCCCCCAAGATTTGAAAAAAAATAAATACTTTTTTTCAAAAAAAAAAAAAAAAAAATTTATTTTTAATGTAAAATTTTAAATATTAATTAATACTTAAAAATTTGTTAAAAAAACTTGAAAATGTAACCTTTCCAATCATGTATATATCATGTATGTACATTTTTTACTTTATTAAAATATTTTACCTCAAAACCCCGGAGTTCTTTTATGGACACCCTGTATATGTCGACAAGCACAGAACAACTTTCGATTACCGAACGTGTGTGCTGTGTAACCAGACACACCAGATTTTGATTATTTTCTGCTCCAGCTCTTTCTGAGCGTCAAGAGCAATTAAACGATCAAGGTCTCTAAATATAATAGAGAAGATTAATCAATTCTTTTTTACCTGTCCATTATTCGCTATTAAAAAGTCAATTTCGCAATTTTTTTTTTGTTAAGCCATTGATTTTATTACCTATTCATTGACAGTATTTTTATTAACCCGATTATAATGCAGTACATGAATTAAAATCACCTGAATATGAAATCAAATTCTTGTTTTCTTTATCTAAATGTATTTCTCATCTATAGAATCAGCAAAATGGTAAAATGGGGGACTTAAAATTTGTTATTATAAATTCCGTTGCCCATTGATAAATCATTAATACCTTGAAAACAGCTTTATCGCTGTTTCTGTGTTTTTTTTTCTCTCTCTCCAGCCATTAATTGAAAGGCCTTTTAACCTATATTCGGCATCAATATTTATAAGCTTTGGTCGTTTTATTTATTTTTTTTTATTTTTTTTTTCCCACGCACTCTAAGGAGAACCTCTGACCCCGCTCTGACCTGCTGACTGCTGCTCCACTTCCGCCTCGCAGCATCCATCCTCATCTTGGCTCCTCACACTCACCACACCTTAAAATTTACAATCTATTTCATCAAGTATCAGGTTCAAACATGAAACAAGGGATATAAAACACTTGCTGTTTATATTTGTTCAATTAATTGGAATTTTGTTTTATTTAACCAAGATATTTCTTTGTTTTAAGGATTAAAGCGCTTCCGGAGGCAAAGGCATGTTTGTAATTCATTTCTGATGATGACACATCCGTATAAAGTGATAAATTATTGAAACAAAAAAACCTTGTGTTATCGTACTTGGATTTAATTCTTCTATTAATCTCATGTATTTGTTTGACTTTCGTTGAATATTATTATATATTTTATATTATATATCATTTATGAGAGCATAAAATATATTAATATAGATTAATAAGTGATCTGATAATGCCGGCCGTTAGACTAGCCTGCCATCTTTTGCAAGAGTGCTCAACTATTTGGCCGTTAATTTTTAAATATGAATTTTATTTTTGCCTGCGTCACCACTTTATTTGATTATTACAAGTTGCATATTAATGATTTTTATATTTTTAGATTAAAAAAATAAAATAAAATTATATTCATATGCTGATTCAGACGAGATTTTTATCAAAAGTCAATTCAATTTGATAAAATAAAATTTTCATCATCTTTTTTTTTAATAAGTCATTTCGGCTGCTGAGACCATTTGACTTATTATATACTATATATGTAATTTACTTTTTGATTTACTACCCCTACTTGGGGTAATTTATTCAATACAATGTATCGATGGCGCCCGGCCTTGTCACACTAGATTTTTTGTGTCGACATGTATTTAGTTTCCGACTTTACGGTACATTCTATTTTCAAGATGTACAATTTATAAGTATGGGAAAATATTTATATTTTGTTACCATGGCAGCCATTTCCCCAATCTTTTCTATGTAGTACAAGAGTAAAGTGGTCTTCAGAAGATTTCAATGGCAAAATGAGAATATACATTTTATTGAGAATCTAGAAAATAATTGATTTGAATTTTAATCAAAATCGTTGAAGCGAATTTTGAGAAAATCGAAAAAAACTGAAAAAGTGCATCAGTAAAGTACTAGTACTCTTTGGCCGATTTTGTTCAAAAGCTTCGTGTCACGTCCCATGGGGGTGCCTAACTTAAATATAAAATTTCAACATCCTAGCTCTTTTCGTTCTTGAGATATTTTGTTCACAGACAGACACACACACAGACAGAGCAGACAGACCATGTCGCGAAAACCACTTTTTTTGGATTCAGGGGACCTCAAAACGTGTATATCCATCAATATCTCGACATAGAATTTTTGACATTAATCCAATACTTTCTCTCTACTATATATTAACATATATATAGCTCTAGGTAAGAGAAAGTAAAATAAATTTCTAAGAGTTGTTGGCTTTTTGGGCAATTGGCATTCTTTTTCTCCGCCCCTGATCTCTGATAACAATAATTGGTTTTCAATGAAAAATTGATTCACCAATCCGTTGCTATTTATTTTCACCTAAAAGAAGACTTTCTATTTGATTTAAAATAAGATAAATTTTAATTTCTTTCTCTCTTAATTTATGAGACTGCCAAACTTTAAGATATAATTTATATTATTTAATTAATAAATCAGTAAGGAAAGAAAGAAAGAAAGAAAGAAAGGGAGAGAGAAACGGTGCGATTTCAATTAGCGTTTAGGGGTCGTCTTAATGAGGAGAGATGCACGCAGCGGATAGGAGGCCCCCTCAACAACAACAACAACGATCGAATCTCTTCTTCTTTTCCCCATTTAAATTCAAATTCTCATTTTTTAGGTCCAGTCCCGTACTAACTAACTTAACTTAAAAAAAAACAGAATATAATCAATTCTAGTTTGTCTAATTCCCATATTGACCAGATGATTGTTTCATACGATCAAGATACAAACTTTTAACAACTTTTTGACGTTACAACGTTTGCATAGGGGCCAGTAAGGGAGGCATGTAAGAAAGATACAAGCCACATGAAAAATTGCTCTTTAGCGGCTCGAATAACTCCTCTGTCTTAATAGCTATAATTATTTTGAATATACTCTTACAAGGGAGTGCATAGCCTTCATTTACACCGGTTTGAACGAAAATTTTTTATGTGTAGTACTTAATGAAAAACAAATTCTGTTAAAGCGAGAGAACGCGCTTCTCAACGGTTCGTCTAAAAAAAAAAAATGTTAAAGATTTTGCCAGTATGTCTTAAGCCGTTGCTAACAATAACAAATCAAATAGCTATTGTGGCTAGTTTAGTAGCGTTCATTTTCTGTAAACAAGAAATCCCGAGTTCGAATCTCGCCCTGTGCAACTATTTTTTTTGTTTTTTGTTTAATTTATTTTTTACAAATTTACATTTTTTTTTTAGACGAACCGTTGAGAAGCGCGTTCTCTCGCTTTAACATAATTTGTTTTTCATTAAGTACTACACATAGACATTTTTGTTCAAATCGTTGACATGAAGGTTATGCACTCTCCTTGTTGGAAAGCATGATTCTTCAGCTAAAGCGAATTTTTGACATGAATCCAATACTTTCTCTCTCTATGTATTAACATATATATAGGTAAGAGAAAGTAACAAATGATTTGGCGTTTCCTTTTCAAACTCCCTCGTTTGTTAATCAGCCACTTGTGTATTTTTGTGGATGGCTCCCCTCAAATGAAACCAGCTTTATTAATATTAATATTTTATTATGGACATATGATGACAAATTTTTCCTAAAGGTCAAAATTTAAGGAGAAAGTGAAAAAGAAAAATATTATTTTATTATTATTAAGCCATCTTGGCAAAATAAAAATGAAAGAAGTCAAAAGTGACGGGGTGTCAGAGGACTAACGAGGCTCGTTAAGTGTACACGTGGGCCCCCGGCGGGAAAATAAAGAGTTATGACCCACATCGGCAGGACCATTAATTGAAAAGGTCTCACAGCTAAAATGTATTAATTTCCTTTATAGGTGTCAAGATGTCTTAAGCAAGAACAATAGGAAAAAAAAAACAATTCCGTTATAATTTCGTTAAAAGGTCGAGACTCATAAAGCTATCACTTTTTTTTTTTTAAGGGAATCGACTGAACACATTGACATGAAATAAATAAAAGAAATTTACCAACTTAAAAAGCAATTTGGATGATTTTTAGTAGGAACGATCAATAAATTCGAAGAATGTATTGCATTGCTGTTGGTGGTAGGTAACGTTTTTAAATTAGAATTTGTTCAGTAACTGAGATCTTTGTTCGTTGTTCGGAGCGAGGAGCTCCAAGGACATCAAATTCCATTATCTAAAGAAGATATTCAAAAGGAACAAATTAAACATATCGTAGGAGGGAATAAAACAGCTACGCTGAAGGCAACGCCATTATACAAGAATTAATAATGAGACATTTTCATAATCAAGTTTGACACTTTAAATTAACGTTTTCATAATTCACTTTCAGGTCTATAAAAAACAGGGGTTAAAATTTAACATCAGAAATTGGGTGTTTAAGTAATAACATCAGCGTTAAAAATGATATTCTCTAAACCGAAGTTTTAACAGTGACGTTAATATTTTACTATTTAGCAAGGAAATTTAAAGAATGCAATGGCATGAATATCTCAAAAATGACAAAGTGATGGCTTATGACTAGAGACCGGATTTTAAGCAAAATGCTTATTGCTCAATTTTATAAGCAACCATTAGATATTTAATTTCTATACGAATTAGGAAAAACTAAGTGTATTGAGATTGCATTTTTTATGCTTTTTTTGAGTTTTTATGCTTTCTTTTCCTTTCGTGTTTATTTGAACTTATTTTACGAATATTTTTTTTTTTTTATTAAAAAACACTTTTCCCATTCACACACGCATACAACAGGGACGTATATAAGGGGGGGGGGGGAGGGGCCCGCCCCCTCAAAAAAAAAATTTCCAAAAACCCCTCAGTGCGAAAAAATATAGCCCTGTAAAAAAAAATTTCCGCAGGGTGAAAAAATTTGGTTCCGCAAAAACAAAATTTTTCGTAGGGCGGGGCGGAATAAATTTAGTTTCTTTAAAAAAAAATTTGTACACGCCATTGGTATAAGTAAAAATTTTTTATTCAAGTTTTTTATGCTTTTTTAAGCACCTTTTTTCCATTTTTTTTTTTTGCTTTTTTGTCCGGTCTTTACTTATGACTGACTATCTTCCACTAAGCCCTTCAAATATTAATTGAAATTCCTATCGGGATTCCGGTTCATTTAATAAAAATTATGTCAAAGAGACTCTCTATTTTTACTTTCTCTTAGTTTTTTTTTTTAACACTCACACTTTTTTTATCATTCACACTCACACACACATTCACGCAGACTTTTCGGCAACTTAGGCCATATAAGACTTTTACGATATCCGTTATTGATTAATATACATATTTGGGATCCAGTCATTCTTATTTAAGCCATTTGGTATCCAAATGGCTTAAATAAAATCACCGGACTGCCTGGGGTCCGAACCCGCGACTTTTAGACTTTTGGTTAGCACGCTAACCCCTACACCAAGCCCGTGGGCTGAAACTCTAGTTTGTTACGACAATGAAATGTTTTTTTAATGGATTTTTTTTCTGAAAAAATGTGATAACTGGCCTTTTCAGTCCATTAAAATAACAAAATACAAAAATATAGGCTATATTACTTTCTCTTACCTATATGGGTGATTCTTTTACAAACCGAATACTTTCTGACCGACATATTGTTAATTTTGCTGAAATTTTTTTATAGTGTTTTTTTTTAGCTCAAATAGTATAGAGAGTTATTAATTTTTACTTTCTCTTACACTATATTTAAAAGTGAGTCTCTCAGCCAAAAATCACCTAATTCTCAAATTTTCGACCCTCTCTATTTTCCAAAATATTAAAGAAAAAAAAAAATCCTCGAATACGGGTCTCTTTTTTTCGATATAGAACCCGTAAAAAAAATTTCAGTCAAATCAAAAATATGTCGGTCAGAAAGTGTTCGGTATGTAAAAGAATCACTCATATAGGTAAGAGAAAGTAATATAGCCTATATTTTTGTATTTTGTTATTTTAATGGCCTGTTTTCACATTTTTCCTTTCTCTTACCTCTATATATTTTAATAGGCCTATATATAGAGAAAAAGTAAAGTGGATTCATGTCAAAAATTCGATGTCGAGTCTGTGTGTGTGTGATCAAAATATCTCAAGAATGAAAAGAGCTATGAGTGTTTTTTAACCCTGGACGTGACACGAGGCTTTTGAACAAAATCGGCCAAAGAGTACTAATACTTTACTGATGTACTTTTCCAGGTTTTTTCGATTTTCTCAAAATTCGCTCCAACAATTTTTTTTTTTATTTAAAAATCAATTATTTTTTAGATTCTCTATAAAATGTATATTCTCATTTCGTCATTGAAATCTTCTGAAGCACACTTTACTCTTGTAATTCATAGGAAAGATAGGAGAAATGGTTGCCATGGTAATAAAATATAAATATTTTTCCATACAAATAAATTTTATATCTTGAAATTCGAATGTACCGTACTGTCGGAAACTAAATACATGTCGACACAACTTGTGACCTTTGGAAATCGAAAGTTGTGTGCTATGCGACCAGTCACACCAGATTTTATTCCTCTACCACATGAATTAATTTAAATTTCATGAGAATATACATATATTTAGTAGCCGAGGTTATCAAACCTGTCCACATCATTTAATTTACAAGCCAAAAAATTCCTCAAGCCACAAATCGCTCATTAGAATATTAAAACATAAATCATTATTTTCTAACATAATGATTAATTTAATTAATTTTGACATTAGTAGGTGATTTTAATGTTTAAATGCCTAATAAATTTAAAGAATAAATTTATTTAAATCAGATAAAATATGAAGGTAATGGTAATAATATTAAATAAAAAAAAATAATCTCATCTCTTATTTTAATTCAGACTTCGTATTTATGTTGGGGGATTGATCGAGAGCATAAATAAGCCCGAGAACATTATTATGCTTGTCGCTTAAAGAGAGAAATATTTTCTTGTTTGTGGTGTTTATTAAATAACAACCCATGGAGATGATAGAGTCAGTTTATGGAGCCGATGCCGGAGATTAGAGCACCAGCCTTTTTAAGTCGCCATAATTTCAGCTTACAAGCTGTTTATACGTCTAGAGAGGGAGACAACAACATCCGTTGTATGTACCTACGTATGTACTATGTATTGTGTGTACATACATACAGGACGTTGTAAATAACAGAGAGATCTCTTCTTATTTATTTCATTTCTATTTAGATAGAAACTAACCTCCGTTGGTGGCCACCACACCCAGAACAATTGATTCTCGCACTTGGTTTTTTTTTTTTTTCACAAAAAATCTATACTCTTGTTAAGCGCGATTCTATCTTCTCTTTATATAATTCGCCAATGTCCGTCTGTCTGTCTTTCACGCTCTATTTGGACAAACTTCTTTTTAGAAGAAGGAGAATAAAAAGAGTTTTCTTTCTAGTTATCTTTTATTAAACCCTCAGTGCTGACGTTTCGGTCCTCATAAACCAAACTCGATAGAACAGTCACATAGAATTTTACTCGCAGACTTTACCTTTGGAAAATATCTCACCTATTTATCATATATATATATATATATTGTAAAAAAAAAATCGACTAAATATAGGTGAAATGTAGAAATTGAAATTTATAATGACAACCCTAATGCTCTGAAGATGGCCGTAAACAGGACCGAAACGTCAGCACTGAGGGTTTAATAAAAGAAAATATAACTAGCTGCTCTCTCTTTTTATTCTCCTTCTACTACATCAATTAACCAGCTATATTAAAAAACTTCCAATATTAAATATATTAAAGAGGATCGCACATTCTTTTTAGAATTTCGATAGGCCAAATTTTTTATGCTTAAAGAGGACCTTCATGGCCGATTGCTAGAAAAATTATGCCTTTCATCCCGAAATTCAGTATAACTTTTTGAGTTATTAATTCCTAAAGTTACGATTTCTCGACCATAGGAAATGTATAGAGAAATATTTATGTATTCTTTGCATTTGTGTATTCTCCATGAATGTTAAAAAAATCCTCAAGCCAGGCTCTGGTATGGAATCCAGTAATGATAATTTTCATCCCCAAGACTTTCTCATTACCTATATACATATCTGAATATATATATATACACTTGAGCAAGGACTGGATACATGGGGCTCAAAAATTCGATGTCCCCCGAGATTTTGATGGATCTTCACGTTTTGAGGATCCCCTGAATACCAAAAAATTGTGGTTTTCGCGACCCCCCCCCCATGGTCTGTCTGTTTGTATGTCTGGTGTGTGTGTGGTCAATTTTAGAGCACACTGAAGGAATTGAGCTATGAGGTTGAAATTTTATTTTAAGTATAAACACCCCCTCGACCGGATAAAGGTATTTTAAGCTTTTGAACAAAGTTTATCGACCAAAGAGTACTAGTACTTTACTGATGTACTTTTTCAGTTTTGTTCGATTTTCTCAAAAATTTGCTCCAACGATTTTTTTTAAATTCAAAAATCAACTATTTTTTAGATTCTCCTAATAAAGAGGATCGCACATTCTCTTTTGTGATGAAATTTCTGAAGACCAAATTTTTTATGCTTAGAAGAAGGACCTTCATGGGATTGGTAGAAAATTATATTTGTCATCCGAAATTCGTATAACTTTTTGAGTTATTAATTCCTAAAGTTACGATTTCTGCCCATAGGAAATGTATAGAGAAATATTTATGTATTCTTTGCATATATATTTTCAATGAATGTAAAAAAGTCCTCAAGCAGGCACTGGACTGAAATAGTAATGATAATTTTTTCATGCCCTCGGGGCTTGGCGTAGAGGTTAGCGTGCTTGGTCGGGTCCCAGGCAGTCCGATAATTTTATTTAAGGCATTTGGATACCAAATGGCTTAAAATAAGAATGCCTGGACCCACAATAGATTTATTAATAATTAACGGTTATCGTCAAAGTCTTAAGTTGCCGAAAAGACTGTGTGAATGTGTGTGTGTGAGTGTAAGTGAGAAAAAAATGCCAATAATTAAGAAAAGCCCTCGGGCTTGGTGTAGTTGGTAGCGTGCCTACCTTCTATACCGAACGTCGCGGGTTGTTTGTTTGACCAGTCACACCAGATTTTTTTAATTGTTAGTCTTGATGATGGCACCGAACCTATTGACGCATTCACTTATTAAAACATCTTTTATTAAAAAGACATTTTATAATAAAAGAAGATTAAATAAAGGAGAATTCTATTCATAAGATGTCAGAGAGCGTACCCGTAAATGGTGCCCTCTTCACAATTGTGATTGTGAGTGTAATATTTTTATAAGACACTCCCTTAGCCCCTTTAGGCCTAGAGCTGTTTTGACTATTTGACTTCTGACAATATGAATGAACTTTTTATGAAAAATTAAAAAAAAAACCTGCTGGGATTTTCTTTTTAATTATTCGTCTTTTTTAATGTGTTACATCAATATAAGGAAAAAAGAGCAGCCAGGGGAAATAAAAATCTATATTATTTCGTCAACGTTTCGGGAACGCATCGCACCCATCTTCAGGACGAATTAATTGTTGAATAACAGATGAATAGTTTTATATCGTATACACAACTCTTGGTCGGCTGTGAGGCTGTTTACACACCTCAACAGCCTGAAGCTAGACAATCAGCATAATATAAATATACAACTGTCTATTTTATTAAATTATTATGCACAATATATGTTGTTTTTTTTCGTTGTGTATACGATATAAAACTATTCATCTGTTATTCAACAATTAATTTGTCCTGAAGATTGGGAGCGATGCGTTCCCGAAACGTTGACGAAATATTATAAAGATCTTCAAATTTAATATCTTTTTCCTCTAAGAGTCGGTTGCTTAATTTCTAGTCAACTAGCAAACTTATCCGACCGAAAGCAAATCAACGGTATGCTTATAGTAAACAAGAACCCGCTTAACCTTCGTTTAAAAAAAAAAATGAGTTTTTTCACATATAATCTAATTAGCTAGAGAGTTGCTGTGACATTGGATCCTGTGGAAGCGACGTTAAGAAGGTTCCCTCTCAGTGATGCATTCTTCTAAAGGAGTCAGTCCCTCATACTAGAACATCCTCCGTAGCATAGAAGAGGTTGGATAAAAGGAACCGAGTGGAATCAGAAATAAGGATTAGATCATTAGCTAGAAACAAACACAGGAGGAGGAGTTAAAGATAGGACATAAAGTAACTTCACGGGGTGCCGGTAGACGGCTAGGGCCAGAGGCCGGTTGGATTTGATGTGTGTGTCTTCGTGCACTAAAGCACACAATGGGTAAATAAACAGGGATACTGATAGGAATTTCAAATAAAAAGAAAAAAAAAAAATTATTCCTTAGAGAGATCGGGGATGGGACTCGGATTGGATAAAGACATACAGACGGATCCACCGCCATTATACAGGGTGTCCCAAAATGAAAGAGCAGATTTCAATTTCGTATTACAGACAAACTATGAAAGATAGAAACACATTGCGCATGTCACTGGATAGAGGAAGGTTCAAAGTTTTGACACTACATCATACACTCAACATGAGCGCCATGTGTTGCTCGAGAAACATCGAAACGGTAGTCCATTTCTAAATCGATTTCGCAGATCTTGAAGAGTAGCTGTCATAGGTAGGACAAACACTGTCTCTTTTAAGTACCCCCACAGAAAAAAATCCCAAGGAGTAAGATCTGGGGACCTGGGAGGCCAGAAACAATGAACAAGGTCTTCTTGTGCACCTCTCCCAATCTAACGTTGTGGAATGGTATTGTTGAGATAACGCCGTACCTCATGGTGAAAGTGAGGCGGGGCCGCCATCTTGCATGAAAATGAAGTCATTTGAATCTTCATGAAGTTGAGGAAACATCCAGTAATCATCATGAAGTTGAGGAAACAACCAGTTTTGCAGCATGTCCAGATATGACATTCCTGTCACAGTTCGCTCCGCAAAAAAGAAAGGTCCATGTGTCAAAACTTTGAACCTTCCTCTATCCAATGACATGCGCAATGTGTTTCTATCTTTCATAGTTTGTCTGTAATACGAAATTGAAATCTGCTTTTTCATTTTGGGACACCCTGTATATAATATATCGATTTTTAAAACAAAAAAGTAGTATTTTTTAATAAGCCTATTTTTGTTGACTGAAAAATTGCGGCACTTGATTAAGAAAAGGCGGGGGTCCACCGCTGGCGGGCGAAGCGGCTAGCTTTAATTAAATGCATAGAGTTCCTTTAAACTCAATCTCCTGGATTACCAAGTTTTATAGCATCCCAGAAGGGCTTAATGAGAGAGTTTGCTTTCTTTATCGTTTCTGGCTATTTGTTTTGTCTAATTAGCATAAGTGAAGTCGTTCGCTGGCGAGAGATGCATGCAAGCGATCGATGCACACGTTTCGATAATTGTGCAAATGAGATTAAACAGCTACAAACAAGGCTGACTTGCTTGCAACTCACGAAGCCGACCGACGATTGAAACGTCAGGTGGCACTTCCGGGGGGGGGGGGAGGAGATAGACAAAATGCGCCGTGGGAATGGGAGGAGTTTTTTTTCCAAAAAAAAAAAAATTAAATTAACTTAATTGGTATAAGAAATTTTCTTGTTGTTGTCTTGAATGCTTATGAGTTTTTTAAAGACTTTCAAAATTGCGAAAAGAAAAAGAAAAATGGATGTCATGAAGATAGAAAGAAAAATAATAATCCATTAATAAATATGCAAATATATTCTAAATTAATAATAAAAAAAAAAAAATTCTCTACTTTGATGTATAACCGATGAGGTTTTGAAGACATTCGACCCACTGTCTGTCTGTCTGCCTGACCTCTCTTAAATGACATGATGAAGAGACCGAGAGGTTTTGAGGTCCCCTGAATCCAAAAAGTGGTTTTCCCGACATGGTCTGTCTGTGTGTCTCTGTGTGTGTGTGGGTGTGTTTAATTTTAAGCATGAAGGAATGGAGCTAGGAGGTTGAAATTTTATATTTAAGTTTTGTACCCTCCTGGAGCGTGAAAATCAGCTTTTAATCAAAATCAGCCAAAAAGTACTAGTACTTTACTGATGTACCTTTTCAGTTTTGCTCCAGGTCCTGAACCCCCTTAAATAAAATCATCTGACTGCCTAGGTCTGAACCCGCGACGTTTGGTATAGGAGGTAGGCACGCTACCTACTACGCCAAACTCGAGGGCATTTTCCCATACTTATAAATTGTACATTTTGAAATTCAAATGTAGGCCTACTGTCGGGAACTAAATACATGCCGACACAAAAATCTGGTGTGACAAGCACAGAACACAACTTTCGATTAGCGAAGGTAAGAGAAAGTTGTGTGCTGTGCGCCAGTCACACCTGATTTTTAATGATTTTTTTGCAATTTAAGCGACAAAATCCTCCCCCACCTCCCCCCCCTTGGATCCAAATGTTAATGTTTTCTAACTTTTCACTTCTCTAGACCTTCTGAAGAAATGTTAAGGCTAAAATATTCCTTTTCATCCCTCCAAATTTGATTCATGGCCCTATAATTAACGAAAAGGGGTGGAAATAAGTAGGGGCCTCCCCCCCGAAAACGGTACGTGATGGGGGAAAACGGAGGTCATATTTGGATTCAGGAGGTCATTTTACTTAAGAATCTGAAGGAATTTTCTCGGGGCCAGAAAAAAAGTTTCATTTTGCACCACAGTGTAATTCAATAGGATTGATTTCGCCCTATTTGGGCTTTCATTTAATTTATAGCTATTTAAAATTTAGGCCAATATTATATGTATACGTTTCATGAAAGTTCTGAATAAAATAAGAGAGCACTTTGTTAGAACCTATAATGCCTATTTTGGCTCGATTGATTCTGGCGTTTTAGTGCCTATTTCATCTATAAATGCCTTATTTTAGTGCCTATTTTAAGTTCAAATAGCCAATTTCAATTTTTTACGAGCTAAATTTAAAACATTCTTGAATTATCAAGAAACCCATATTTCAAGGGGGTGGGGTAAAGGGGGTAATTACCCATCCCTCCCCGAGATTTAAAAAAAACTACATTTTCCTTTCGAAAAACAAAAAAAAAATTATTTCTAATGTAGAATTTTTAAAATTAGTTCTTAAAAAATTTGATTTGTATTTGTATTCTGGCAAACAAGTACAGAATGCGCCTCAAATTACTGAAATTAAGAAAAAGAGTGTGCTGAGCCAGACCAGCCAAATCTCAGATTACCAAAAATTTCTCAAGACATCAATTTTTTAAATTTTGTTATATTATTTCTCCAAACCCTAATGCCTTTAAGTGCCTAACATTTTTTACAATAAATGCCTCTTTTTAAGTGCCTATTTTAATAATTTATAGTGCTTAGATGCATTCGCCATCATTTTAAAGACTTCTGTAAGTATTCCTATAAATCCGACCCCTAGTAATTAAATAAAAATAGATTAAACTAGTTATGTGATGGGCTTAGTCACATCTATTTTTTTTTTTTTTTCATTTAAAATCCAACATTAAAGACTCGTCTTTGGCACCATTAATCCCATTCTTGTTTTTATCTTTATTATTTCGTGGGAGACATTACACGTGTCGGTGCCAAACAAAAGTAAATAAATTTCACATTGGGGGTACATATTTATTGAAAGACATGAACATGTTCTCTCTCTCTCTCTCTCTTGTCTTGTCTGATGCTAGGAAGGGAATTTGATTGGCAACACACACACACACACATTCAAAAGAGATGTATTATTGCTACGAGAACGATATTCATGACCAAAAGAAAGGTTATTAAAAAGTCATTTAATTTTTTTTTTTTTCTTCAAGTAGTAGATATTAATAATTCATAAATGAATGATGTGATGATTGAGTAACCATTGCTAACACTTTCTTTAATTAGCTCGTTGAGATGTAACATATCTTGGCGAGGCGCCTCCTTGAAAAAGAATGAAATTTTTTTTTTTTTCTCTCTCAATACTATTCATAAAAGAGATTTAGAATAAATCATTGCTGTTACTTAATATTTTAATAATGTGATAGTAATATTTTATTGCTCTTTTTCAGGTGACGTTTTGATTGGATTATTGATGACTTTATTCCGACACCGAAACGTCAATTGAGAGGAAAAAATTAAATAAATGATAGTATCACCAGGACTTTTGACTCTAAACGCTTGGTGTGTCATATTCAGAAGTTGTATAAAAGCATTTTAACAAAAAATAAGAGAAATTTTATTTTTCCTTATTCATAAATTGAAAAATCCATCTACCTAATCCTGGAATCTGTGTGAAGATTAGATTGAATCACCTGGTTTGAGATCCTATGAAATTAAATAAAATAATTTTGAAACTCATAACCTAGTGTATAATTTAATTGTTATATATCAATTTAACAAATCATCTTAAAGCTTAATTCTTTTTTACTTTCTCTTACCTTTTTGTTTTTTACTTTCTCCGGCGGCTAGTAAAATATAAAGCTTCAATCAGTTCAGCTAGTCATGTCTTGAAACTGTGAAATTGCACTAGTAAAGGATCTCTTATGAAGAGCCTATGGGACCTAAGAGTCATAGATGCGCTGTATCGCGGCATACTAAATTAATTGTAGTGTTGTTTGTTTATTTTTTCGACAATTAAAGTATTGTTGATTCACTTTGTTGTTAATAAATTAAAATTCTTTTGTTTCTCAACCATAGAGATTGAAAATAGATTTCTTAACTTTTATAAAAATATTTATTTTTTTTTTTAATCAGTAGATTTAATTTAATTATTTTTTTTTTTTAAACTTTCTGTTTTTAAGTTGATCCGTCAACGGCATCGGAACGCAATGCAGCTGTTGCGGGCCAATTACTGGCATCTGGCGCCCGAGTGTTGAGGCCCCGGGTTCGTTCCCAGCCCAGGTCTTGGGAATGGGAATCATTCATTCAAATTGATTTCTATTTAATGGGGGCCCTCGGCTTAATTCGCGATCAATTAGTATGCGCCCTCTTATCTCGCCTTCCTCATCTTCATCTCCGTTGACAGAGACAAAGCACCAAAATTAATTCGTTTAACAGAAATATTTTTTTTCTTTTTTCTTTTTCATATTCCAATTAGATTTTTTTTTTTTTTTTTTTTTTTTTATAAACACGCAAAGTGAAATCTTCTCAAGATTAATAATTAAATGGAGAATTTATTTCCTGAAGGTGAAGAAAATGAATTATATTTCAATTTATTTAGGTATGAAGGATTTAATAAAAAAAAATTAATCTATTTTTTTATAAATTGTTTAATGGATCGGAATTTTTTTAAATTTTAAGTAGAAAAATTTTAATTTCTTGGTTTGACAAGAAAGATGAAATCGAGATATTGAAAGGGTACACCAGACGCAATATCAAGAAAAAAACTAATTTCAATTAGCCTCATTAGCTTGGGTTTTTAATAAGAAGGTATTAAATAAAAATACTCGATACTGCTCGACATGGACGTAACTAGAGAATTTGGCTGGGGGGGGGACATAGGAGCAGCTTTCCTCCGGAGGGGGCTGGAAAGTCCCATATTTTCTCACTTTTTCTTGGGACAAGGAGCTTTTTTTTTGGGGGGGGGGGGCGTAATACTCGAGCCTTCTGGGGGAGGCCCCGGGACCTCCCTAGTTAGGCCCATGCTGCTCAGTATGATTCGGTCAAGATCGGAATTTAATTCAATCTGTCAAGAATAAGTTTTTCAAAGAATTAAATATACAAGAATCGTAGACTGAAGGACCGACGTGACCTACCACCAGTGACTTGGCCACTCTTTTTATTTAAAATACTGACGAGATTTGATTGTCCAGACCTACTTGGCATTCAAAATGTAAAATTTATTAACAATATAAATATTTATACTGGTATTTTGTTACCATAGCAACCATTTCTCCTATCTCCTCTATGAAGTGCAAGAGTAAAGTGGTCTTCAGAGTTTTTATGATTTTTAAAAAGTTGAAACAAATTCCTGTGTCATTTTAATTAATTATTTTTTTGATATTTTGAGATTAAAAAGACACAGAATTTGTTTCAACTCTTTTAAAAATCATAAAAACCATTTATATATTTATAAAAAAACTAGCCGCGCCGCCTCGCCTTCGGCGCTACGCTCCCCTGACCCCTCAAGTTAGCTGGCTCTCGGCCGCCTGCGGCGGACCCTCGCCTTTCTTTAATTATGAGAAACGGGCTGGTAGCCAGGAGGCGGGGGCTACGCCCCCTGGACCCCCCTATCAGCCGGCGCTCGGGCCGCGCCTGCGGCGGACCCTCGCCTTTTCTTAATTATGAAAAGAAAATTATTATTACTAACAACTAAGTATTCCAGTCCAGTGCCTGCTTGAGGATTTGTTTACATTAAAAGAATACACAACTGCAAAGAATACTTAAATATTTCTCTATACATTTCCTATGGGAGAAATCGTAACTTTAGCAATTAATAACTCAAAAAGTTGTAGGAATTTCGGGACCCGAGTATTTTTCCGGGACTCTCCATAACGTCCTTTATAAGACTGCAAAATTTCGTTTCAAAATTCCAACGGGAAGTAGGTCAAACAGAGCGTGACAGACGGACGGACAGACGGACACACCGCAATTATTATATATAGATTATTTACCATTTATATATATCCATTTCTTTATATGAATTAATAAATATTTAATTGCATTTATATACTATTTTATATTTCAATAACGCTGGCCTGATGATGTCCTTTGGACGAAATCGATAACCTAAAGAATAAATTTAAGATATTTTCTACATTCTTTTTGTTTTTTATTATTGTGGCTGGAAATTTAGTTAAGGCAGAGTCAAAAAAAAAAACTATTTTATTATTAGCTATATCAGGTTGAAGTTTCGGCTCCTTCTCTAGTCCATCTTCATAAATTTTCTCAAAGATATAGAACACAATTGAATCGTTTATTTCAGAAACCACCTATGTGTTTTTGGTGCTACTGTAAAATTTAAAGGTAAATACATCTTTTAGTGCAGAAATATCCACTGTTCCATATCAGCAATGCTATTTGGAAGCCTTGAAAATAATCATAATTGAAATTAAATTTCGATTCTCAGACGAGTACAATATATTTATAGATTGTAGCAGCAGCTTTCCTCGTCGAATTAACAGATGGACGGTTAGGATATAAAATAAAAGATTATTATTCTTCTATTTTTTATTTTTAGTTTTTTCAGCCAACTGACTTGTACAATTTCCAGTTTCGACTAGATAGCCATCATCAGGGCCTGTAGTTTAAAAAAACAATCTTAATTTATATTTTTACATTCAACTATCAAGATCAAAATTTCCTTATATGATAAAATTTTTTTAAACGTCATCATTAGCATACCACTCACCTTAAAACAATGAGAACAAATCTTATGGTTAGGTTGTTAGAACACATCAGATGGTTGTGCTATTTTTAATATTATCACAGTGGAATATTTTCTATAAGAGATATTTGATTACAATTTTAAGGTTAGATTATTATTTTTAAGTTGCACATAGCTACCTGTATTTTTTATATGCTAGACGTATGTCGTTTTATTAAATAAAATGTAGTTAATATTTTCCAGATCTTTGTTTTACTAATATAAATATCATAGTTTTATCTTTCACTAGAATTTTCTTTGTCTATTCATTAATGTAACGCACATAATATATATATATCTATCTATTATTTCACTAGCGAACTCTAGAGTTCTTTGCTAGAGTTTTTTGCCGGTATTTTTTAAAAAATATAATTATACTGTGTACAATCTCCTTCAGTTTTTTAAACATATTATAAATTATTATTAAATATTATTAGTGTATACTTATTTTTTATTTTTTACATTTCGTTATTACCACAGGCAATCCCTTCACGATGCTTCATCAAAAACAATAAAAATAAATATAAATATAAACAGACCCCAATCGTAATTCTAAATTTCTTTAATTCCTTAAAAACTTTCTAAAAAAATTCCCTAAAAATTTTTTTTTAACCCTTCTAAAAAATTCTTCCAAAAAATTCTTTTCCCAGTCCATACAAAAATATGGTTCCCTACTCAAAGATTCTAGTATTATATAATTGCTTTTTTGTACTTTCCACTAAATTTCCATACATAATTTGGGCTTTTTGTCTATCAACCCTATAGTTTATAGCCTCCTCATTATATATATTCACATAAAAACTCTCACAAAACAGCCTTTTGATAGTATTTTGTTCATAATGTAAAATAACTGAATTCTCATAATCAAACTCATGCGAATGATCGTTTGCATGGACACTCAGTGCCGTACTAGTAGTACACTTAGCGCAAGATTTAAAATGCTCACCCAATCTAACACGTAATTCTCGCGATGTCTGACCTATGTACAAAGTGTTCTCATTATTTGCCTTACATGTTTTACATTTGATAGCATATATAATATTTCTAGAATCCAATTTTTCAATAGGGGTTTTGTTATTTATTATTGAAGCTAAAGGTTTCTGAACGCGATATACGATATTTATATTGCTATCTTTTAAATATCTTTTTATAATGTTTGTTAATTTAGGAATATAAGTTATTGACCCATGGATGACTATTTTTTCGTTATTTTTTACTTTTTTATTCGAAATTTCTAATTCTTCCTTTATGATCATATTTACATAGTCCTCCGGATAATTATTTTTAATATATTTTGTTTTTATTTTATTTATGTTATTAGATAAATATTTTTGATCTGATATTTGTTTCATTCTACTTATTTCATTTTTTATGAGATTCCTTTTTTGGTGTTCTGGATGATGAGAAAGATAATTTATTGTTTTTAATGACCTCTGTTCCTTCTTATATAAATCAGTTTCAATTAATCCCGACTCCAATCTTATTATTTTAATATCTAAAAAGGTAATAGTGTTATTTTGTTCTATTTCTTTCGTATATTTTATATTTTGGTGTATATTATTGAGTTCATATAATAATGTATCTATTTTCGATTTTTCTAAGATACAAAAACTATCATCAACATAGAATATGATTGTTGATGGTTTAAATTTCTCAATAGTTGTAGTATATATATAGTCAATTAACAAATCAGCCAATACTGAGGATATTGGGTTTCCTATTGGGGTCCCTCCTATTTGTTTATAATAATCATCCTTGAATTTAAAAATATTTGAGTTTAAGCAAAGATCGAAGGCTTCAAAGAATAACTGTTTTGACCCATTTACATATTTACTAATCATTTCCCATTTTTCTTCAATTATTTGTTTTATCAAAGGAATTGGAATATTCGGAAACAATTCTTGAATATCCCAGCTTAGCATAATTTCATTTTCATTTATTTTTATGTTTTTTAACCTCTCAATAACTTGAAAAGAATTTTTCACTCTATACGTATAGTTTACAATATTTTTAAGTATATTACCTAGATATTTACTCAAATATGAGTTAGGCGTGGAGTATGAAGTTATTATAGTTCTAAGGTTTCCACCTGGTTTATGCACTTTGGCCGTAAAGTACATATACCCAGGGTTGGTATTTTTAGGTATGAGAGCGTTC
>JAKCPI010007227.1:0-10854 GCA_023213315.1 Euborellia annulipes | reverse complement strand
AAATAAACAAATTGGTGTTAAAAAGTAATGTAGAAACAATCGCTGTTAAAAAAATGATATTCTCTAAACAAAGTTTCAACAGCGACGTTAACATGTTGCTTTTATTTCAAAGCTTTAATAATCTTACCTTTTAGTTTAAGGACGCCATGCTTATTTTAAACACGATGTTAAAATATTAAAGGCACCCCCAGACATGGCATTAATTTTTAACACTATTTACTAAATGTTAACGCTTTGGCTTTTAAAGTTTTGTTTACAGAATAGCTATTTGAGGCAAGGAAGTGATTTTCATTAGCATTTTTTAACACTGATTGTTTTTACATTACTTTTTAACACCCATTTGTTTATTTTACATTTTAACGCCTGTTTTTAGGAGAATAAACCTGAAAATGTCCTTATTCTTTCGGCGGCTTCGTATCTCCCCTCTCACCCCCTTGACCTATTATATGAATGTTTCAAAGCCAAAGTGGACAATTAATTAATTATAGCATTTGAAACAATATTCCGGGCTTAACTGAATTTTTAATTTTTTTTTTTTGGCGCTTGACACACTAATGCATAACAGGGTCCATATATAATTTCTTATTTATTAATTGAAAATTGATTTATTTTATTAGACTTCTTATACTTCCTCGTTACTGAGTGAGTAGGGAGGGGGTGGTCCTGTCATGAACTCCCGACATTAAAAATTTCTGGCTACTATGTAGTTAAGCTACATTAAAGAAAAATGAAATTAGAAGAGCTTTCGTCAAAGTGTTCGGTGTCTATTTTTGCGTCATAAATTGTTTGGATTCCCAGGTCTAGATGAAACGATAACATTGAGGTATCGATACTTTTACTCGATAAGGGTATCGGTCGCAAAGTATCGAGTACCTAATCGGTATCGATTGAAAAGTATCGATACTTACTCGTATCGGTCAAATTTTTCATACAATTAAAGATAAGCAAAAACAGCAGTAAATTCTGATTATCACGATTCGCAGGAACTTTACAGCTAGGAGATTAAATAAAAATTGGATTTAAAATTTCTATTTGCTGACGTTTCGGTCGCCAATCACGACCTTCATCATCGGAGACCTCCGAGTAGCAAGTATATGATAATATTTTTGTACATATAAAAATAAAAAGAAATTGTATATTTAATTGCAATGAATATTAAAATACCTAAGATCGTGTATAATTGACAATATTTGTCCTGATGAAGGTCGTGATTGGCGACCGAAACGTCGGCAAAAATAGAAATTAAAAAAAAAAAATTTATTTATCTCTCCTGGCTGCAAAGTTTCTGCAAATCTTGATTAAATCTCCACAGCCATAAAAATCAAGTTCTTCAAAACAAAAAAAAAAAAAAACAAAAATTTTAGAGGTAGCCTACTACCCAAAAAGAATAATTTTTCAAGATGTTTCCCTGTTAAAAACTCCTATAATAAAAATTAAAATATAGTGGTACAAACCATTACACTTATTTCTATTGTAATTAAGAACAAATATACGTAAATGTTCTTCCGACCTAATTAATCATCGCGTAAGGGGACCGAGTATCGATACGAGTATTTTTGACCGATACTTACTTGGTACTCGATTCCAAAGTATCCTCGATTCCAAAAGTACTTGGTATCGAAAGAAAAGTATCGAGTAAGTACTTGTATTTACTCGTATCGTTTCATCCCTACCCAGGTCTCCTGAAAGAAGAAAAATATTCCAGAGTTGAATTTGAAGATTTATAGTGAGGAAGAAAGTAGATATTAAAAATCTGAAGTGTTTTGTGCCCTTGGCTCATTTTTTTTTTAAATCGTACAATTCTTAGAATAAGGAAGAATATTAAAAACCTGTTCATCCGCCCCTATTCTTCTCCTTCTATTAATATTCATTAATAATAATCCCCCCCCCCCCCAGCCTCTATTATTTTTATTATAATTAGCCATCGCAAACTAGTTTTTCGAAGGTGCAATTCTTTTTTTTTTTTTAATAAACATATGCAATCTTGATTTTTCTGAAATCAATTGCCATCATTTTACAAATCCCCATCACTCAAAGATTATATAAATAAATAAAAATAAAAAAAAACTTATTTGATATAAATCAACTTTCTATTGAAGCATTAAACCTTGAGTTGCTTTTACACCAAATAATTGCAATCATTATGTAAATGATACTAATAAAAGTGTTTATTAAAATACAGTAAAGAGAAATTTATAAATTCAATCTGGTTATTATAGAATTAGAAAAAAATAAAACAGAATTGTAGAAATTAATTTTGTATATATATATGATGAACTAGACTGCAAAGTTTTTTTTTTAACTAAAATTATAACATTTCAACAGGAAATAACATACCAATAACGGATTAGTGAAAACCAAGACACATTGGTCTATTTTTTATTTTTTTTTATTTTATGAATAACTTATATAGGCCTATAAATAAAAATATTTTTCAACATTTTTAACATGGATGTTAATTAAAAATTAAAATGGAAGTCAATTTAATCTTCAGCGCCATCTACACTTATTCCCATGAAGTGAGACACCATTATCAGCGCCATCTACAATCATAATGGTGTCTAGCTTCATGGGAATGACTGTAGCCGGCTCTGACGTCATTGCATATAAAATGCACGTGCCGCTCCTTTAGAGGTTAGTTCACTTGAGGCGGAGTAAGTGGACAGTACTTGAAAACGACTGCTGAACAAACAGTCAAAACGTTGTATAGTATTTATATTTTTAATAAATAATTAATAACAAAATATGGTCTATAATTGAAAACTCCAAAAAGATCCATCAAGCGAAAATACTTCTATAATCCTACGTATTATTAACAAGCAATTATTGGATCCTATCACGTAAAAACTTTTAAATGATCAATGAGAATGAAGAAACTAGTGTTCTTAGTGACCGAAATAACATACTCTATCCCTTTAGAGTTCTATAACATTCTAAAAAAGTAAAAAAGCCTTTATTCCCAGCTTAAATATGAAATCGTAATTTGAGAAATCTACAAACTTACCTCAACGTTATGATCTGTTTGTCACAATTTTTTTTTATAAAAACCTCTTAATTTAAAACTTTATTTTCGAATGTATAAGAACATTTTTTGAAGATAATAATAGTATCAATAATTACCTTTAGTTTATCAGCCATATGAGGTGTGATGTGAGTTTCTTTTGTTGTTTTTAAAATCCCTTTGGAGTTAGATTTATTATTTATTCATTCAAAACATTATTTTTCACAATGATATAAATTATTTATAGATATTCTTAATAATGTTATTTGTAAAAATTCATTTATATTTATAAATTAATTTAATTTAAAAAATAAACATTTTATGGTATTTAATTGTATTAAAATCTGGTGTGATTGGCGACAGCACACAATCTTTCTCTTACCTTCGGTAATCGAAAGTTGTGTACTGTGCTTGTCACACCAGATTTTTGTGTCGACATGTATTTAGTTTCCGACCATAGGGTACGATTGAATTAAAGATGTAAAATTTATAAGTATGGGAAAATATTTATATTTTGATACCATGGCAACCATTTCTCCTATCTTTTCTATGGAGTACAAGAGTAAAGTGGTCTTCAGAAGATTTCAATCACAAAATGAGAATATACATTTTATAGAGAATCTAAAAAATAATTGATTTTTGAATTTAAAAAAAATCGTTGGACCAAATTTTGAGAAAATCGAAAAAAACTGAAAAGTGCATCAGTAAAGTACTAGTACTCTTTGGTCGATTTTGTTCAAAAGCTTCGTGTCACGTCCCATGGGGGGTGCCTAACTTAAATATAAAATTTCAACTTCCTAGCTCTTTTTGTTCTTGAGATATTTTGTTCACAGACACACAGACAGACAGACAGACAGACCATGTCGCGAAAACCACTTTTTGGATTCAGGGGACCTCAAAACGTGTATATCCATCAAAATCTCGACATCGAATTTTTGACATGAATCCAATACTTTCTCTCTATATATATATTACATATATACATAGGTAAGAGAAAGTAAAAAAGAATTAATTACAACAATGGGTCTTATTAAATAATTGAGTGGATGCATTCCATTTAAACCTTTAAATTGTTTTGTGTTTTTGGAGTAAATTTTAATTTATTCTTTTTAATTAATAGTCTATTCTTTTAATCTTAATTCCGTAATTAAAGGCGTGATTGGAGAACGAGAAAACCTTTTTGTTATGTATATGACCTCCGATAGAGAGTTTTGAAATAGTTTGGAAGATTGCTAAGGAAATTGTTTCTTTTTCTAATGTTAATGAATGGACCATTCATATTTAATTGGCTTGAATTATCAGAGGGCAAAGGTAAATGAATTATCAAACCTTTTTTGCTAATGTTTTATTGTTCTAAAGATAAACAAACACATTTATAAATGAAACCAATATTTTTTTCATTTAATTAGAATTAGAATTGACATAAAAGGCCTCAATTGCGCCTGCGCAATGCAACCAGCGTGTCTTGCCTTTCCTTCGGTTGCCTAGCACACGACAAATAATTGATTTAAAGCCTACTAAAGCGGCTTACTTCACAGATCAATTTAGGGGCGTCAGAAGGGCACGTTGAATCTTTAGTCCAAAACTACTGAGGCATTTTAAAGTATTTTTTTATACGGTTTCTTTTAAAATGATTTAAATTCGCGAGCATTTCACATAATGGAATCCTTTTTACTTTCTCTTACCTCTATATATGTTAATACTAGACGCAAAGCCCCGCCTTCGGCGGGGCTTTTCAGGTCTAGTCGAGGGGCTGCGCCCCTGGACCCCCTGCTCGCCTACTTATATACATACCGGTATATACATTTTCCCTTTTTATTTTTATATATAGAGTTTATTTTAACGGTTAATTATTTATCAACTTAAGATTTTTTTGTGAATCATATCCTTTCCGGGACTCTCCCGATACACAAACAAAAAATTTACGCCGATATTTTAGAATTCAAAATGTAAATAAATAAAAAAAATCGTAAACATGGGTAAATATTTATATTTTGTTACCATGGCAACTATTTCTCCTAATTTTTATTTTTTTTCTTATTTTAACGATTAATTACTCATTAACTTATTGTTATTTGTGAAACAAAACCTGTCCGGGATTCTCACAAACATACACAGAAAATTTCATCATAATTGGTTCAGTCGTTTAGGAGGAGTTCAGTCACATACACACGTACAGAAGAATTATATATATAAAGATATAATATATAGAGAGAAAGTACGTATTGGATTCATGTCAAAAATTCGATGTCGAGATTTTGATGGATATACACGTTTTGAGGTCCCCTGAATCCAAAAAAGTGGTTTTCGCAATACGGTCTGTGTCCGTCTGTGAACAAAATATCTCAAGAACGATAAGAGCAAGGAAGTTGAAATTTTATATTTAAGTTAGGCACCACCATGGAAATTGACACGAAGCTTTTTGAACAAAATCGACCAAAGAGTACCACTACTTTACTATTGCACTTTTTTCAGTTTTTTTTTTATTTTCTCAAAATTCGTTTCAACGATTTTCGCATTAAAATTCAAAAATCAATTATTTTTTACATGCTCTTTTTAAAAATGTACTGTACCAAACTAAATATGTGTCGACACAAGATTTTTTTAAAATTACGATTAATTTTTTTTTTTTTTTAACATTTACACTTTTTTTCTCATTCACACTCACATTCACACAGTCTTTTTCGGCAACTTAGGCCATTTAAGGTGCGCGTCTCGAAAAGTCGTTAGAAAGCTTTTGACTACCGAGTTCTTCTAGGCGGCAAGAGATGGCGTTAGTTTTTTCCATAGGAATACATGGGATAAATTCCATTTCATTCTAGAGCTTCCAGCTAATTAACTAAAGGCAAAAGATTAATTATTCTTTAACACAATGATTACTAATTTAATTATCTACAACTTATAGAGCTCCTTTTTTTTTTAATATCATTTATTTAATGCGATTAATCTAAAAAAAAAAATTATTTTTTTGGAAAATCACAAAAAGGGGTTCTAGAAGTTGTAGATATTTTAAATAGCTTTAATTTAAAAAAAATTTGAGGTCGATAGCTTCTAAATTGTGGCCGCTGGAAAGTCCCAAAATTAGCACCCCGAGACGCGCACCTTAAGACTTTTAACGATACTCGTATGTTTAATTATATCTATTGGGAGTCCAGGCATTTCTATTTAAGCCATTTGGTATACAAATGTCTTAAATAAAATCATCGGACTGCCTGGGGTCCGAACCCGCGACTTTCGGTACACGAGGTTAGCACGCTAACCCCTACACCAAGCCCCGAGGGCATTACGATTAATTAAAAAATATTTTTTTTTTTATATTTATAAAAAGATGCAAAAAAGTGGCCCCCGAAAAACAAGACCATTGATATAACCTTTAGTAAAAGAAAGTTGTGTACTGTGCGACAAGATTTTTAACTTTTTCCCCCAGCCAGCACAATCCCTTATTTTTAAGCAGATCGCGCGCTCTTATTTATTTTTTTGACATTCGTGTGAAGCAAAGCTTAGCACAGGGGTTGGTAGATCCCTCCTCTTATCTCTCAGCCAATCACGTGAAGGGAAGAGCGCCCTGACCACGCCCTTCATAGTCCACGCATGCGCTGTGAGTCAGTACAACCCTACCACTATCCAACCTTCATCAGCTTTCCCAAAGCGCACTCTCCAATCGTCTACCCTTTACAAATCGATAAAGCCATCTCCGCCTCTTGGTATATATAATGGTAATAAGTGTTGACATACATGTATATCACCCCATTTCTTGCTCGAAACTATGAAAAACACTTGGTCTTACAATTATTATACGAGACAAAAACTAAAATAAATTCAAATATAGGCAAGAGAAAGTAAAACTGACGTTGAAATTTAAAATAAACAAATGGGTGTTAAAAAGTAATGTAAAAACAATCAGCGTTAAAGAATGTTATTCAAAATCACTTCCTTGCCTGAAATAGCTATTCTGTAAAAAAATTTAAAGCCAAAGCGTTAACATTTAGTAAATAGTGTTAAAAATTAGTGCCATGTCTAGGAAGTGCCTTTAATATTTTAACATCGGGTTTAAAATAAAAATGATGTTCTTAACTTAAAAAGTAAGGTTATGATTTTGATAGCTTTGAAATAAAATCAACATGTTAACGTCGTTGTTAAAACTTTGTTTAGGGAATAGCATGCTTTTTAACGCTACATTACTTTTTAACACCCATTTGTTTATTTTAAATTTTAACGTCTGTTTTTAGAGAATAGACCAGTGTGAGTGTTATTTATTGGCGAGGCCAAACATCCGATGACCCCGGGAATCGAACCCAGGATCTCCAGCCTTTCCGTGGCCTGTCCATTGCACCAGACCACCGGACCCTCGACCTACACCAATAAAATTCACTCTCCCTTGTATGCAAGTCACTAACAAAGTGAAAAACTTTATTCAATTTTATTTTACGTATCAGTTTAAACTATATACAGGGTGTCTATAAAAGAACTCGGGGGTTTTAAAAATGCATATTTTTTAAACTATAAAAGTGAGCAAATTTTAGTTTATTTCTCTGAAACAAGTAGCTCAACAAGTTTTACTCATAACAATTGGGAATGTTTTTATCAACAGTTGGCAGCGCTGCAAAGCCTAATTCGTAATGTTCGCCATTCAGGAAACGAATAGTCAATTGCGTGGCGTCCGTCACCCCATACCAAGGGCGGATACAAGGGGGGGGGAGTAAAAGGGTAATTACCCCCCCCCCCAAGATTTGAAAAAAATAAATACTTTAAAAAAAAAAAAAAAAAAAAAAATTATTTTTAATGTAAAATTTTAAATATTAATTAATACTTAAAAATTTGTTAAAAAAACTTGAAAATGTAACCTTTCCAATCATGTATATATCATGTATGTACGTTTTTTACTTTATTAAAATATTTTACCTCAAAACCCCGGAGTTCTTTTATGGACACCCTGTATATGTCGACAAGCACAGAACAACTTTCGATTACCGAACGTGTGTGCTGTGTAACCAGACACACCAGATTTTGATTATTTTCTGCTCCAGCTCTTTCTGAGCGTCAAGAGCAATTAAACGATCAAGGTCTCTAAATATAATAGAGAAGATTAATCAATTCTTTTTTACCTGTGCATTATTCGCTATTAAAAAGACAATTTCGCAATTTTTTTTTGTTAAGCCATTGATTTTATTACCTATTCATTGACAGTATTTTTATTAACCCGATTATAATGCAGTACATGAATTAAAATCACCTGAATATGAAATCAAATTCTTGTTTTCTTTATCTAAATGTATTTCTTCTAGAGAATCAGCAAACTAAATGGGGGACTTAAAATTTGTTATTATAAATTCCGTTGCCCATTGATAAATCATTAATGCCTTGAAAACAGCTTTATCGCTGTTTCTGTGTTTTTTTTTCTCTCTCTCCAGCCATTAATTGAAAGGCCTTTTAACCTATATTCGGCATCAATATTTATAAGCTTTGGTCGTTTTATTTATTTTTTTTTATTTTTTTTTCCCACGCACTCTAAGGAGAACCTCTGACCCCGCTCTGACCTGCTGACTGCTGCTCCACTTCCGCCTCGCAGCATCCATCCTCATCTTGGCTCCTCACACTCACCACACCTTAAAATTTACAATCTATTTCATCAAGTATCAGGTTCAAACATGAAACAAGGGATATAAAACACTTGCTGTTTATATTTGTTCAATTAATTGGAGTTTTGTTTTATTTAACCAAGATATTTCTTTGTTTTAAGGATTAAAGCGCTTCCGGAGGCAAAGGCATGTTTGGAATTCATTTCTGATGATGACACATCCGTATAAAGTGATAAATTATTGAAACAAAAAAACCTTGTGTTATCGTACTTGGATTTAATTCTTCTATTAATCTCATGTATTTGTTTGACTTTCGTTGAATATTATTATATATTTTATATTATATATCATTTATGAGAGCATAAAATATATTAATATAGATTAATAAGTGATCTGATAATGCCGGCCGTTAGACTAGCCTGCCATCTTTTGCAAGAGTGCTCAACTATTTGGCCGTTAATTTTTAATTTAATTTACCTGCGTCACCACTTTATTTGATTATCACAAGGTTAATGATTTTTACATTTTTAGATTAAAAAAATAAAATAAAATTATATTCATATGCTGATTCAGACGAGATTTTTATCAAAAGTCAATTCAATTTGATAAAATAAAATTTTCATCATCTTTTTTTTTTAATAAGTCATTTCGGATGCTGAGACCATTGGACTTATTATATACTATATATGTAATTTACTTTTTGATTTATTATTATATATAATAGTAATTTATTCAATACAATGTATCGATGGCGCCCGGCCTTGTCACACCAGATTTTTTTTGTGTCGAGATATATTTAGTTTCTTTTTTTTCTTTTTTTTTTATAAAAACATTCACACTTTTTTCTCATTCACACTCACACACATTCACTCTGTCTTTTCGGCAACTCAGGCCATGTAAGACATTTACGATAACCGTTATTGATTTAATATACATATATGGGGTCCAGGCATTCTTATTCAAGCCATTTGGTATCCAAATGGCTTAAATAAAATCATCGGACTGCCTGGGGTCCGAACCCGCGACGTTTGGTATACGAGGTTAGCACGCTAACCTCTTCACCACGCCCCGAGGGCTCGCCGATATATTAGAATTCAAGATGTCAAATTTATAAAGGCCCTCGGGGCATGGCGTAGAGGTTAGCGTGTTAACCTCATATACCAAACGTCGCGGGTTCGGACCCCAGGCAGTCCGATGATTTTATTTAAGCCAATTGGATACCAGATGGCTTAAATAAGAATCCCTGGACCCCTAATAGATAAATTATTTAATAACGGATATCGTAAAAAGTCTTATATGACCTAAGTTGCCGAAAAGACTGTGTGAATGTGTGTGTGAGTGTGAATGAGAAAAAGTATGAGTGTTTAAAAAAAAAAAAAAAAAAAAAAAAAAAATTATAAACGGGGGAAAATATTTATATTTTGTTACCATAGCAACCGTTTCTCCTATCCTTCCTATGAAGCACAAGAGTAAAGTGGCCTTCAAGCAATTTTGAGAGCAAAATGAAAATATACATTTTATTGAGAATCTATTGATTTGAATTTTTAAAAAAATCGTTGGAGCAAATTTAGAGAAAATCGAAAAAACTGAAAAAGTACAGTAAAGTACAGTCAGTAAAGTACTAGTACTCTTTGGTCGATTTTCTTCAAAAGCTTCGTGTCACGTCCCACTTAAAAATTTGATGTGTATTTATATTTGGTAAACAAGTACAGAAATGCGCTTAAATTGTCGAAATTAAAAAAAATAGTGTGATGTGCGACGAGTCACATCAGATTACCCCCCCCGAGTAGAAACACCTCTGGATCCGCCCTTGCTCGGGATGCTAATTTTTAAGTTTTCAGCGGCCACAATTTTGAAGCTAGAGGAAGTAAAAAATTGTGGTTAAAACCAATTTTGGACGGTTTTTTTTTAACCACTATTTTTTAAATTTCAAATTTTATCATCAAACAAAACCATTAGAGAAATATTTTGGCCATATTTCATTTGTTTCTAAATTTTTAACAAAAAACGCGTACATTTATGTAATTTTTTGATGATTTTTTTGCAATATCCCTTATTTCCAAAGGCATTAACTGATTAATGAAATTTATTATTATCAAACAAGTTCAAATAGAGGAATATTGCTAGTCACATATTTTATATATATTTATTTTTTTTTAATTCGTTTAAGGTCTTTTACGGCATCCGACGTCATTTAGACCCCGTCCCTATTTTATTCTATTTATTTCAATTGATTGGTATCCAATTCAATTGGAAATAAATTTTATCGCCTGG